>DF362664.1:6808-23495 GCA_000787875.1 Solanum virginianum
AAATAGGCCATTTTGATCGATTTTCTTATCACCCCCGGTACATTTTAAAGTGCATGATGTACTGTCACTATTATTTTATTATTAAATTTATTTTAATAATTAAAGGCGGGTCTAATGGACCTGATCCATTCCTTTTTATAACATTTCTCAGTTTTCTTCCACTTCGTTTCTTCTTCATTTTCTTGGTACATGCTTTTCACTGTCTTCTTCCACAAATTTGCTCATCTGTACACGGATTAGTTGGGTAAACAAAGAATCGCAAGTTAACAGGTTAGGTCTTCAGATTTTTGTGTATATCTTAAGGTTTATACTTTTTTATTGTTGTTGTATTTATGATTATTTGGGTTAAATACATGTTTAGTGTTTACTTTAGTCTAAGAAATGTTAGAATTGACTTATTTTTTAGTTTCTATTGGTAGGATTTTTTAGTATTTTGTACTGTTAGAATTTTTTCTATTTTGTACAATTACGCTACTGTTTAGTATTTTGTATTGTTAGGATTTTTTGTATTTTATATATTGTGCTACTGTTAAGATGTTGTTGTGGGGATTTTGTGGGTTGAATAAGTTCTATTGTTGTGTAATTTGTTTCTAATATGTTAATTTACAGATTTTTTTCCAGAAATCTCATGTCTTTTACTTTGATAACTTTTTAAGATGATATCATGCGGGCAAAATAGAATTTGATCCCCCACCAGAATATATTGGGGAAAGTGTGACAGAATTCCTAGATATAGACGTTGATAGAATGTTTTACTTTGAATTGAGGGGCTACATAAAGGATTTAGGATATACAACAGATTGCGACTTCTTTATAAAGTGGGATAGGTTATTGGTCCTTATAAATTGTGATAAGGTTATATTTAACCTTTTCAACTTGATAAAAAATGGGGTTGAAGTTGAGATGTATATTTGTCATGGGGTGAATGATCCTGTGGAGACCCCACTTGAATTGGAGTATTTTTCCAATGTAGGGGATAAGGTGATAGGTAAGGAATCTTTAGATAAGGATGAGACTTGTAACCCAATAATCAGCCTCCTTCTCACTTGGTCCTTCTGAAATCAACCTTCTTCTCCTTTTACTTTTTCTGTTCTTAATATTCACCATACTTCTTCTATACCTTCTTATGCTCCTGAGCCTTTTAATCAGCCTCCTTTTCTTTTATCTTCTCCTGTACCTTTTTTGTATCTCAATATACTGATCCAGATGATGATGAATTGAAAGATGATTTTGGATCTGAAGAGGATACTAATGAAGATAGTGAGGTTGACAGTGATGTCCATCAAAAGTATGTTGATATAAGAGCAAGTAAGAGACATTTTAAAAGATCACAAAGAAGAAGTAGAGGTACTACTTCGGAACAGATTCATGTTAATAAAAAGGGTCCAGATTTAGGATATGATGAGACAAATATTGGTATAAGGTAAAGCTTAGTTGGTAACCTAGGAGGTGATGAACCTTACTATCTAAGTGATGAAGTTCCTAGCTTTGAAATAGATGAAGAAACAGGTTAGAGAGATGGTGAAAAGGTTGAGCAAGTACCACATAAACCTGTGAGAAAGAAGAAAACCCCAAATAAAGTTGTTTTTGATGAAACTTCTGAAAAAACTGTTTGGGAATTAGGACTAATTTTTTAAAGTGTTCAAAAATTTAGACTGGCGATGACAAAATATACAATCCAAGAAAAGATTCAAATTGAAAAATATATGAATGAGCCTGGTAGAGTTAGAGTGAGATATTGCAAGAGGACTTGCCCTTGGTTGTTGTGTGCAAATAAGGATAAAAGCAATGGAGACTTCATAGTTAAAAGATACAATCTTATCAATAAATATGTTTGATATCAACTTTTAACTATCTTTGCAACTCAAAATTTCTGGCTACTAAATACAAAGAAAAAATAGCTCAACAGCCAAACATTAGCATTACGATGTTGCAGAACCTTATTAGAAAAGAGTTGGACATCCATGTTGGTAAGACAACAGTGAGAAAAGCTAGGACTAGAGTGCTACAAGAGATCATGGGTGATCACATTGTAGAGTATGAGAGAATTTTTTTATTATAGAGATGAAATTTTGAGGAGTAATTCAGGTAGCACTTGTGTTGTGAAGGTTGGAGAAGAAGATGAATCTGGACAGAAAGTATTTCAAGGGTTTTATGTTGCTTTGATGCTTTGAAAAAGACATTTCTTAGAGGTGTTAGGAGGTTGATTGGTTTGGATGAGTGTTTCCTCAAAGGTGTGTGCAAAGGACAATTGTTAATGACTGTTTGTAGGGATAAAAATATAAAATGCTGCCTATTGCTTGAGTAGTTATTGAGGTTGAAAATCAATTTACCTGGAAATGATTTCCTAAATTAGTGAGGAATGACTTGAACTTGGACAAGGGCATTAACTAACCCTTATTACTAATATGCAAAAAGTATGATCTTAAATACTTTTTTTTACTGTTTTAGAATAATTTTTTTTTATTTTGTATTTTAATTATTATTTTTTTTGTTATGTTGCTTTATTAGGGACTAAAAATTATTGTTCAAGAGTTACTGATAGAACACAGAAAATATGCAAGACATATTCTTGTAAATTGGTTTAAAAATTGAAAAGGAGTACAAAGAAGAAGAGTGTTTTGAAAGATTGTTAAATTAACATTTGAAACTGAGTTGAAGAAAAATATACAGGAGATGAAGAAATTGAGAAGGGAGTGTTTAGATGATCTTCTATGATACAATTTGAATACATGCTGTAAGGTTTATTTTCAAGAGTACAATAAATGTGATGTTGTTGACAATAATATGGCAGATAATTTTAATGTCTGGATACTGCATGCTAGGTGTAAAACAATCATCACAATGCTTGAGGAGATTAGGGTGAAGATGATAAAAATAATTGGTGATTTGAGACAGTTCTCAAATACTTGGATCACTGATATATCTCCTATGTCTCTGAAGATTTTGCAAGAAAATATTGACAAGTTCATGCAGTGCAACTTATCTTTGAATGGTGAAAGAGGTTTTGAGATTAAGCATCATGATTTTACACATACTGTGTACATTGTTAGTATGAGTTGTACTTGTAGATCTTGACAGCCTAGGAGCATTCCTTGTCCACATAGTGTTGTTGCCCTTCATTACAAGGAGTTAGAACTAATCCATTATGTATCTAGCTATTACAACAAGGAAATCTACCTCAGCACATATTCTCATTTTATTCAGCCAATGAATAACATGAAAATGTGACTAACATCAAATAACCCAACTGTAAAGCCATCAAAAGTCAAGAAGCTACCTAGAAGACAAGTAAAGTTAGAAGAAAAGAGTCAAACGAAAGCTGAAAAACTTAAAAAATGTTGAGCTGTTGTGACTTGCAGTAAATATGGTACACAAGGTTACAATAAAAAGAAATGTCCTACAAGAGACCAAGTTGATCCAACTCAATCAGTTAAAACATATACTCATGCACATGTATTTTAATTGATTATTTTAAAATATAATTTATATATACTTGTATTGATAATACCAATACAAAGCTACTGGTAGACCAAAAGGGAGAGGAAAAGAAATAGGAAGAGGCAGTGTTGCAAGTGCTTCAGCTAGATATTCTTCACAGGTATAAATTTTAATAATTTATAAGTTTTGTATACTTGTACTGATAATATCAATATATAGGCTACTGATAGAGTAAGAGCTAGAGGAAGGGGCAGTTTTGCAAGTGCTTCAGCTGAAGCTTCTTCACAGGTAATATGAAAAAAGTCAATTTCAAATCTTAAATTAATGAATATAAAACACACAGCTCGTTTACTCAATTTGGTCCATGCAAAGTATTTGAATTTAACACTTATCTAACAGGAGGCTACAATTTCTATTATGTGTTTTTGCAGTAGAACAAACTTAGATTTTTTTTTCCTACAATTACAAACAGGAAGCTATAGTTTCTATTACGTTTTGTCTATGGGTTTGACACTTTTGAGAATACAGTTAAATTATAAAAGTGTGCTCTCTTTTAACAACTTATACCTTTAAATGAGATGGTCATATACTTTAAAAGACATAACTCAATAGCTTTATTTGGCTCAAATTTTGTATTTGCTTTATATCAAAAATGAGGCCACCTCAGGATGTCCTACAAGTGACAAAGCAGGTCCAAGTCAATCGGCTAGAGCATTTGCTCATGCACAGATATTTTAATTTATTATTGTTCAAATATAAGTTGTATGTACTTATACTAATATATCAATACACAGGCTATTGGTAAAGGAAAAGGTAGTATTACAAGTGCTTTAGCTGAAACTTCTTCACAAGCCACCTCAAACAATGAAAGTGGTACAACAAGATGCAAAGAAGGAAGCAGTGTTGCAAGTGTTCTAACTCAATTAGATGAAGCAACTGATAAAGGAAGAGGTCTAGAAAAAAAAAGTGACCAGTATAATATGAGGACAGCAGTGGGGTACAAACAAGACCTTTTAAAAGGCTAAGAATGATAGATATTGAAATATATCAAGCTGAAGATAGCTTTACAACTCTTAATGTAAGTAATGACTTGAATATTAAGTTTGATTTGATATAACTCTTGAACCCCAAGAATGGTAGGTATTGTATTTGATTTGAATATTTATAATTTGATTATGCAACGAGGATTGTCAAGTAGAAGAGTAATAGATACTGGTACAAGAACCACAAAGAGGACTGATGTTGTTACTAGTAATATTGGTTACACACCAAGACGTGGATTCAATTAGAAGGGGAAAACAACTATTACCAACAGTAATCTTGAAAGAATGAGGAGTGAGAAAGTTAGAGAAACCAGGTCTAAAGTTGCTGCAAATAATCAAAGCCAAACTAGTTCAAGTAGAAAGACCCATATTTCATGAAAGTAACATTCTGATGTTTGATATTCACAAATAATTTTTATTGTGTGTTTTGGTACTTTTTTTTTTTGTTGGAATCAAACCATGTTTTCTTATGTACCAAACAAGACAAGGTCAAGTTTTTTGTTGTAATTGAAACATTGGTAATTGTTAAAATAAAGTTCTCTGTTTATTGAATTAGTGCAACATTTTTGTTACATCCACTATATCTTCATGTAACAAGGTCCAAGATTTACCAGTACAACCTTTACACAACAAACTATATCAATGTTTATATTGAAGACTTTGAATCTTCCCAAATGGTTACAAGATAAACAAAAAACATATGAATGCACTTCTATCTTGTAAAATTCATAACTATTCTGACTAATTAAAGCAACAAAAACCAAAAAAAATTAAAAATATAGAATAAAACAACTAAGGCAATTCCAGTTGCACACAATTACATCTTCTATCCTTTACATTCTTGGTAATGCTTAATAATAGGAAAAACACCATGACTATTAAGACAATTAGCTTCTAGTTACAATATATGCTCTTCTTCTCCACCTTCATCACCAGTTTGAAACTTTTGACACTACTTTCATAAAATGTCAATGCTTCTTCTAACTCCAATCCTTAATTATTCTTGCCAATCTCGGAATAACATACTTGAATCGTATATCAACATCTTCTTGATCTCTCCATCTAAAGAAGTTGCACGACTTCTTCTAAAATACGCCATAAATAATTAAAGAGAAAAATAAAAAGTAACAAAAATAATTTATATAGAGAACATACACGATAGCGTGGACAAGACCAAAATCTGCGAGCTGGATTGTCCATTGACCACAAAGTTTGTAATGAAAGTAAGTCTCCATGTTTATATCGCATTTTCGGACGCAACATTAGATCATTTTCATCAAAGCAAATGCGATTCAAGTTAAGATTGGACATCATAACCTAATTAGGAAGAAATTATCAACTTGAACAACTAGAGTTAGACGCACAATCTAGTGCAAATAAACTTGATTAGATTTATCAACTTTAAAAGAAATTAGGAAGAAATTACACCTTGAACAGTTGGAGAATATAGATTTGCATTAAAAAATTTCACATTTTTTGTTTGATTTCATTCGCAAAATTAGACACCATTTTTTAAGCTTCAAACGGTCATCTTCAATGATAATGGAGAAGATGTATTAATAGTGGAAGAAAAAATCATGACATCATTTAATTGGTCAATCAACTCTCTCTAAGATCATCCATGCGCTTCTACTGCGTGAAAATAAACACAGATAAAAAATATGTCAAAATGGCATATTTACAAAGAAATAAAATAGATTTATGGGGTGATAGATCGCCCACAAAGTTGGGGTATCTTTTTGAAAATTTGGGACAACAACAGTGGTGACTTTGTATCTTCTCTCTTAATTTTATGATATGAATATGATGTGTCATTCATGTCAAAGCAAGTGAGGAGCACGTAACTAGAGAAGGCTTAAAATTTTTATTTTAAACAAATTTAAGTGTTTGTTTAAAACTCTATGTAGTAGAAAAATTCAATTAATAATTCATTTTCAGTATAAAAATGAGGCAAATAATATAAATTCCGCTAATTTAGGGTCTAATTATGTGTCTTTCCGTAAGTTTTTGAAATTATCATTCGTGCCAAATTTTAGTCCTAAATATATGTATCTGGAGCGTCCAAAAACATGTATCTGGGATCCATGAAAGCAAAATTAAGTATACTTTATTTTAGATACACTATATCTAAGTGGATTCACATGTATCTATGATACACTGACTCTCTTGCTTGTCTCTCTCCTTATGTACTCATATTTCAGAATGTATCTGAAATGTATCTTGTATCTCTGTTACATGTATCTAGTGCAGTTCACATGTAAATAAAATATACTGAATCTCTTGCTCGCTGCCCTCCAATATGTTTGTGTCTCTCCTCTTTTGTTTGCCTCTCTCTCTCTCTCTCTCTCTCTCTCTCTCTATATATATATATATATATATATATATATATATATATATATATCTTATTTGTCTTAAAATTTAGTATAGTATCATTAAGTCATATATAATTATTTTTAACTACAAAGGAGTCAATAAATATGATAGACATATTTATGTAATTAGGTAATTTTTCCACCAAATTTCTCATGTCATTCTTCCTTGATGGACAACTACTCTCATCGTTCATCTTTACTTGTCCCCTATTGATTTGGTATAAGGATTAAGAAATTGTAAATTTTTTGGGGTAATTTTATCAAATCACCCTTTGAATATAATAAACACAATGTCTTGAAAAATGAAATAGAGAAATGACTACAATTAATGATAAGGACAAATTAATAATTAATGACTACAATTAATGATAAGAGCAAATTAATAATTAAGCGTAAAATTACTTCTTGATTTTATAAAATAGACAAATATTATTGGACATTTTAAAATAGTATAGATGACAAGTAAAAGATAGACAGAGCGAGTTATGATAATTTCTCCTTTTGTAATCCATCCTACTCAACGAACCCTCGTTGGGCTTCTTTCTGTGGGAGCCCAAAACTTGCATCTCCTAGCGGCGTTAATTTACCACTTTTATCTTCAAAATGTTTGGCATTATCATCTCCACTATATATATAAAAACTGCACAACTCTCCCTAAACCCTAATTTCTCTTTTCATAACCCTAGTGCGTCGGAGCAGATCCAACAGATTGAACAGGTAAGTCTTACTGGCCGACCTCTCCTCCATTTTCTGTTTCACCTCCTATTTGCTAGAATTGGTAGCCTTCGTAGATACTTTTCTCTTTTCCCCCCTTCTTTTTGAAGTTTACTAAATCCTCGGTTATTTTCTGCTTACACAAACTAGTAAAGGGTGGAAAATTTGCATTCTATATTTTTTATCGTGAAAATTTGCATTTCAATTGTACTTTTTGTACCTTTACAATTTTAGTTGTAGAAAATTGTGATTCTTAGCTGCTTTCACTGTCCTGTGAAATGTATCGTTGTTTTTTGGGACAGAGGTAATACATCATATCTTATTATTTATTAATTACAATGGGTTGGCCGTACAATTTTGTGATTCGGGGGTTGTATGTTGAATGTGCTTTAAATAGGGATGGCTCCAAAGCAGCCGAATACAGGGCTATCTGTTGGGCTAAACAAAGGCCATGTTGTGACCAAGAAGGAATTAGCTCCACGCCCTTCTGACAGGAAAGGGGTAAGTGGAATTCTTTATCTTGCCTGTCCTTGTTGATTGCTTATGATATCTGGTTGACAACTTGCGCTTGCGCTTGTATTGTCTCGATTTGAATCTATGTGCACATTTTGAACTTCTAATATTTTCATGGATCATATATAAGCAATTTCAGGAAATTGAGCTTTCTGAAGTAGTCATGCAAATTGTGAAACAATAGATCTTTTTGTTACCCAAATGTCCTTTATAGTTTATAGGTGTCGGCATCCATATTAATTTTTGTATGCTGTAATGGTCTGCATTGGACACAATTTTTTTGCTTTATAGCATAGGGTTATCTACTACCTATACTTGTTTATTTTTGTCGTTTCAGAAGAGCCCGATGCACATGATTTTTGTTGTCTTACAAGAGAACACCACCTGGGTATGTTGTTGTTGTTAGAAGAGAATGATGTAATTGGGTTTTGGGTTACCAATACAATTTATTTGATTTGGGAGTTCAAATTTTGAAGTTTTTGTAGGAGTGCACACTGTGACATTTATAACAGATGCATGTACATCTTGTACTAGAATGGGTTGATCAAATGTTGAGACAAAGATTTACGTTTACCCCTTTGAGACCAAAAGGGATGAATAGCCTCATATATTCCTTGGAAATTAGGCTGTATTGTTTTGGGGCACCCTTCTTGTACCTTCTCTTATGAAGAAATGCTTTTAGCACAATGCTTGTAATCCTACTAAGTTTGTTTTAGCACAGTACTATTATTGTGGGAAGGAGGTTTAAATATTTTTTAGCTGGTTTCCTACATGAGGTTTCCTATCACTGATTTGGATCTATGTGTACTATGCTTTTGCTTGCCAATTCAATATGTTTTACTTGCATCTTCTTAACACATCATAATCTGTTCCTTCCATTTTCTTTGTTTTTAGAAAACAAGCAAAAGAGTCCACTTTGTGAGGAGCCTGATCAGAGAAGTCGCTGGATTTGCTCCATATGAGAAGAGGATTACTGAGCTTCTCAAAGTTGGAAAGGACAAGCGTGCCTTGAAGGTAGCCAAGAGGAAGCTGGGTACTCACAAAAGGGCAAAGAGGAAGAGAGAAGAGATGTCTAGTGTTCTCCGTAAGATGAGGTAATGACTTGATCATTGGCTTTACTGATTCATTATATTGATGGTATATTGTCCTTACTGTTATTCTCTCACTGAAGAATGTTACAAGCCCTTGCCAGGTATCTCATGTTTCATTTTTTTTAATCTTTTGGACTTGTACAGGGCTACTGGAGGTGGTGAAAAGAAGAAGTAAAGCCTGTACTCACCACAATTGATGTTTGCAGGATCCAGTTAGTTAATTCACCAGCTTTTACATGCAATGTATTTTGTTTTTCTAGGAAGAGGACTTGTGATCAAAAGTTCCCTGTTTATGTTTCATGAAGATTTTGGAATTAGTGATTAAGACATTTTTGCAAATTGTGTGCTTTTATTCAAGTACTTGTGTTAATTATCTGCTTTTAATCTTTGGAAAATGGTGTCCGTGTGACTCCTTGAGCATGTACGTCAAACTTACAGTTCTATTCATACTCTCCTCAATTGACTGATTTCCAGCACGGAGCCATGTGACATCAATATTCAAATCCTCTTGTATGTCATTGTCAACATCCACTTTGTTAATGCATTGCCTCTCCCAACGGTCTCTAGCCACCTCCCTTGTTTTTGCTTGTTCGCTGGCTCTTTTAGCCTCATCTTCAGCCCTTGTTCACCTCGCTAGCACATGTTTGAATTTTCATTCCAAGACATGGTAAAACTCTTCATGAGAGCGTAGGGGTAGGGCTAAATCTATTGGATGGTAAGAGGTGGGAGAAGGACACAAGTACAACTCAGAAAAGCCTGCCTTCGATTTTCTTTTCATTCCCTAGCAGATAATGGCAATATCGTTCTATACATGCTCTGTCCAACAAGGTGCAAAGCACTAAGGCATTCCATCTTCCTGGTGGCTTGACCTAGGCAGCAGTGGGAGTGCCTCTAAACAGTTGTAATGATGAAGTAGTCCAACAGGCCTACTCTCTGTTGGCCTTTTCTGGTTTACTTACATGACAGTAGCAAAGAGAAATATATCCTCCATATCTAAAGCTATAAGTCAAACATATTGAATCATTTTATGGCTTTAGACTCATTAACATCTCAGTACAAGATGGTTGTGCCAAGTGACCATGTTCTACTTTGCACCAATTGCAAATATCGTTTTCACTTTGAAAACAAAAACTTTCTTCTTTTTTTTATCTTCAAATTGTACAATGAAACATGGCCAAATGCAGAGTGGAGGCATTTGGCCATGAATCTTTTCCACTTTTTTCAGAGTTCAACCATGAAACATGTTTGGCCAGTCAAGCTGAATTCCAGAATTTTCAACGAAAACAACAAAAAATGTTTTCATTTTTTTCACTCCAAATTACTCACAAAAAGTCAAAAGCATCTCCAATTTTTATTCGTGGCCAACAAAACTCCAATTTTCCAAAAAGTTTTCACTTCAAAAACAAAATATCCCTTCTCTTCAAATTCCACAATAAAAAATGGTCAAACACCCAGTATCAGGCAGTAAATTAAAGCACATTCCTTTATTATCTTTAGCCAAAATAGACACACTCTACAAGTAGCTTCAACTGTAACAACAACATACCCAGTGAAATTCACAAGTAGCTTCGACTAAACAATAAAATAAGGACTGTTAATATAACTTCGATCGATAGAAGTGATTAAGAAATGTTGTTAATATAACTAACTCTTGGACATAATTCATCTACATATAGTCAATCTCTCTTGGGAATCAATTTGTCGGATCAATAAATGAAAATCTCTCTTCTCTTCTATCAATTCTCTCTTTCTTTGAAAGGAATCAATTGCAGCTGTTCAAGGGCAATTCAGATCTTTATCCTTTAGGCTAACTCATCTTAATTAAGCTTGTATCATTGGTGTTAGAGCAATGATACCCTCTGACCTGCAACTTGCATATCATATTGATGTTGAGTTGAGCTGAGCTGATTCATTCTATAAGTACCTTAAATGCATGTTCTACTCAACTATATTACATACGCTGCATTGCACATATTGACGTCATTTGACGCTGCCTCTTTTCATGATGCAAATATAGGTGTAAGGGATCTTCAACAGACCATTCGTTGAAGAGTTAAAGCACTCTACAGAGTTTGGTGAGTCCTCCTAGCATTCGCAGTATTATCTTTCATTTTAGTTTGTGTCTTCTCTTTCCTAGTTGAGGGAGCCTTGGGGTTGTCTTTGCTCCTTCATAGGTGGTAAGAGACTTCATAGACAGAGTCAAATTAATGTACTTGAAGTCTATTTTGAAAATCATCTTTATTGATATAGAGTTAATTATTTGAGTTATTGATTTATTGATCGTGACATCCCTGAGCCCACATGAACATTTATTTGATTCTATAGACTTTTCACTAATTGAGCATGTTATGAGATCAAATGGTTTGCTTGAGAGCTAACAATAACTTCTGAATAGTGGCCACCCTTAGGTACCCTCTTAGGCCGTGATACAAATGCTAGTTGCAGTTAAGTTAAATAACATGTTTTTATATTATTTCTATATCTTATTCTCTATTATTTATATAGATAAAAAAATTTTGATTGTCATTCATAAAATATTTTCTAAATTATAATTTTAAATTTCTTTACAACATAAATAGATAATTTTCTAAACAAACTGTTATGAAATATCTTTATTTTTATTCATTATTTTTGGATTACTTGTATTAAAATGTGTTTATAAGACTGTTAAAATTAATAAAATTATTATTTTTATTATATCCATTTGTTTCACTATGGAACGATATTAGTTAATACTCAATCAATATTTTTTGCTTTTCATTTTTGGAGAGAAAACAACCAAATTATACATTTTAAGGGTCAATTTTACCTTTATATGTCAGCAAAATATATTTACCATGAAATTTTAACTATTTTTTTAATCAAAATGTACAACCATCATTATAAATTGGGAAGAAAAAAAATAAAAGTAAAGCCAAAGAAGTGACATCAAGTCATATTAATCAATGAAAAGTTTTTGCAGACAATGAGTATGGAAAAAAATAAAGAAAAAAAAAACTCAAAACATGTGCAAGCAAAAGAGAGTAATAAATACATAGCAGGTGCATTAAATGTAAATCAAATTTAAAAAAGAAAAAGAAAAATTAAAATAAAAGCCAAAAAGGTGTGCAATGAAGAGAATATAATAAATGCAAATCAGAAAAAAAAGTAAAAACATGTGTAATCAAATCAACCTAATAAAATGTATGGTACTGAGCTATTTTTGTTTGGTGTAAGATGGTATATCAACATGTCTTACATTTTAAGGTTGTTGTTTTTAATAAATCATTTTTGTTTGTTATCATTTGGTTGTTGAGTTTTTTTTTTCTGGTAATTTTATTGTTGTTTGTTTAGTTTTTTTTTAATTTCTTTGTGCTTCATTGATGCGGTTATTTTTTTTGTGTGCGTTATATTCACCTATCTATGAGTTAAATGCTGGTGGATTAAATATTCTTCGAATACCGGTGGGTTAAATGTTCAGACATATGGTGTCTGTTTTATTTACTATTTTAGTTATTTTTTTGTTTTATGGGTGCACATTACACTTTGATGTTGGTTAGTGTTGTAATAATGGTAATTTTTGACAATTGAAACGCAGAGGCGGCTCAAGCATATTAGTAACCTAAGGCGAAAATCGAATGAAGACCTTACTTTAAAAAAATAACAATTAATTAATCATATAACCATATACTTCATATGTGTCAAACTTATTCTAATAATTCTTTTTTATTGTAAATAGAACTTAGTATTTTTTTTCTAAAAAAAGGTACAACCTATTATTACTAAAATAAAAATGAAGGCCCTTAAAATTTGGAGGCCTAAGGCGCTTGCTTTTTTTCTAACACTGGCGAGCTACCCCTGTTGAAAGGGATAACTAAAAAAAAATGTGTAAAATATGTGATTAGTTAATGATTACATAATTTTTGTTTGAGTTTGTTTTTTGGTTGAAACTATGAAAAACAGTTGGTACGAGTACAAGATCAGAACATACTTCCTACAAAATCATTGTGTTACCTTAAAATCAAATAATGATACCCAAAAAATAACAAACAATAAACCAAACAACTGGAAAAGTTGGCTAGTAGGGTAAAATTTACAAGTCAAAATTGGTATCATTTTGGTAAAAATAAATAAATAAATAAAAAAGGTTGTGTTACCAAAAAAAAAGTGCTCCCTTTGTCCCATTTTATGTGGCACCATTTCTTTTTTGGTCCATCCCAAAAAGAATGTCACCTTACTCTAATTGAAAACAATTTGGCTTTAAAATTCCCATTTTACTCTTAATGAAATGAATCTCAACCACACAAATTTCTCAGAATAATTTTACACCACAAGTTTCAAAAGTTTTATTTTTTTCTAAAATACTGTGCCAAGTCAAAGGATACCACATAAAATAGAAAGGAGGGAGTAATAAATTAAACAAATATACAACCAACATTAAACAAAATCCTTGTAAATTGTGAGAGAATATGTAAAGTTAGAGTTGATTATATTTTGGCTAAAATATTATGTTAAGTCAACTGTACACGTCAGTGTTGCTTTGTATAAAAAAATACATTTAGTTTATTGTAGGTATAAAAAGTACACCCCCATTAGGTATACTTTTGTTTGTCTTTGTTTTGGTTGAAAATATTTAAAAGGTGTGTCTGAGTACAATGAGTGAAAGTCCTTCCACTACATCAGATGTTACCTTAAAAATCACCAATTTTACAAAAAAAACAACAAACATAAACCCAAAAATCTTTAAAAGGTTTTGAAAACAATTTAAGTGAAACTTACATGTCAATGTTCGTTCCATTTTGCAAGAAAAACAGAGAACACCAAAAATATTGTGTTGCCATAGCAAAAACAAAACTATAACAAAAAATATCGCGAACAATAAACAAAAATCAATTTACACTGTGTGGCAAATATGTAAAAACAGACTTGGTTCTATTTAAGACATCATATCCATAAACCAGACAAAACCCCCCAAAAGTGTTAATATATTTTAATAAATATCAACATTTACACAACTGTATGAATAGTCAAAACATGATACTGAAGTGTCTACATCTTCCGTCTAGGTACCAACTTTGAAGGACCCATATAATCACTGACACGGATGTATTCCCTTGACACTCTAGGAGCCCCGAGTCAACTAACAATTTTGCCAGTGACTTCGCTTTCACTAATTGCTCCGTTCTCTATCTTTCGACTTTCATACCCCCACAACAATGCGCTGTACCTCAGATGGAACAGATACAGGTTTATAAAACAAGTTGTAATATTCAAGTGGCCTTGAGAACAATATTCGACAAATGCACAAGTGTATAAGCCACAATCGCTCTAAAATAAAAATAGAACCAACAAATTCAACCAAGTGTAAACCAAAAAAATCACAAAATAATCAAAATTAAGACATATAACTAACATAGTGTCAGAAGAATTTCGCCAACAAAAAAGAACAAACAATGTTGAATAAATAGTAACTCCAACAATAAAATGAAATACTACCAATAGTCAACTATCATTTTCCTTGGAAGAAAATAACAACAAAGATGTCACCCAAAGAAAACATCCATTATTAGGCAAATATAACAGCAAAAAAATAGGCAACGTATACACCAATATTCAGCAAACGAATAGCACCAAATAAAATGAGCCAGCATATAACATCAGTCCACAGCTAACAAAATAACACCGAAAAAAGCAGGGAAAAAAAATTACTATGAATATCTGATAGCAAATTTAGCAGTTGCACACGGGTATTTTTACATAATCCAAAAAAAAAAACACACAAAGGGTCAAATCAAAAAATCAAAATTTGTAACAACATTATTGGTTGTTTATAAAGGTCTAACCAACAGATTAACTAAATCCCCGTGACAAACTTAATAACATTGATTAAAACACAAAAAACAGAAACACTCAAATGTTAAGCAGAAAATCAATTCCATGACTAACATAATAACATATGTTAAACCAATAAACAAAAACAAAAATGTTAAAAACAATCAAACAATTATATGAAGAAAGAAGTTACTAGCATAAAATAAACTTTTTAAAAGAAAAACACACAGAGGCCAAAAAAAATTACTTTGAATATTATGTTAAGAAAAAATCACAAAGGTCAATTACTCTATTTCCCTTTTCTCTTCAAACATTTCGAAGGACCCTCGACGGAATCCCTTTTTTTAAACGACTCAACAACAATAACATTCACGTTACCACCATCATCCAGCCTTTTTCGAACTGGTGAAAGACTTAATAGATTAAAATTTGATCTTCAACATCGCGAAAATGTGCTATCCAAACAAATAGCTTCGACATTTAAGCGAAGGCTGTTCCAAGAAGGAGTTTTTCCTCCAATATCGAAAAATTAGTGATGAAGTGTAGAAGAAAAGCGATTTACAAGTATAACTAAAATAGAATAATTAAAATGCACAGATAAATCGACTAGAAAAAAAAAAAGAAAGAGGTGATAAAGACAAAAGACAAAATTTATTAGGGAACATGAAGGGTTTGTTCTTACATTGAGTTGTTTCAAAAGCTTAAAACCAAAATTTGAAAAGAAAAAAAAAATCATGGCAGCAGAATTCAATTCATAATTAAAACATACTTTGAAAAGAGAAACTGTATACTTTAGTACACATAACACACACGGAACAAGAATAAAAAAAAAAGATATAAAAATAAAAAATAATAAAAATAGAATATGACAATAATGTAAATAAAAAGCCTATTATGTAAATATTTTTGGATGTTGACATGCACTGTAATTTCACCTCTTAAAGTATATATTTTGGCAATTTTCCCTTTTTGGATGAAATTAATATAGTTACGTATGAAATTTGTTATATAAATTATAAATATAAAATATTATGATTTTAAAGAAGTATTATATAAGATAAAAGTTGATATGCAAAAATAGAATGGACATTTAAAAAGATCAATTAGTACAAAAAAGTGAGGGGGAGGCGGAGGTTGATTTTTAAAGCAAAGCTAGGAGTTGTAAATAATGTTCGCCCTTTATATGATTGTATAAAAAATTAAAATAATTTTGATAATTATTTATTAAGTTTTTATGTTTATCAGTAAAAGATCTAAATTACACATCCAAACAAAACTTCATCTTCATCTTAAAAAATTTCGTTATACATGACCAAAACGGACCCTTAGATTTTTTTTTTATTTTTTTTTAAAAAAACCCTTAGATTAGAAGCTAAATATACCACTCAGCTCTACGATTTAGAAAAAATATATCTCATAAAAAAAAATGTACTATATATACTCTTACTCTCCAATAAATTATGCATATTTATTTTTTTGTTAATATACTTACATTTACTAAATTAAAAAAGAACACTAAAAATTGTTCTTTTTTTATTTAAAAAATATCATGTAAACGTTAGAAAATTAATTCATTAATTTTTTATTCTTCCAGCCGTGTCTCAAACCCGACCCAGTTGTCAAAAAGAACTCATTTTCTCTTTCACTTAGTCATACACTGGGTTTGGATCAGATTTGCATAAAGGGGGGACTGAATTTTTTT
>DF362663.1:11125-26307 GCA_000787875.1 Solanum virginianum
CCCCGTTTCAAGGAATTTTTTTTTTTTTTTTTTTACTATCCCCCTTCTCTTTTCTCTTTTTTATTCCTTAATATTGGAAATTGGCTTCTGTTTACTTGCTGTTGAATTACAGAAGAGTGAAAAAAACTAATGGGAAAAAGATAAGAATATGCTGAGCAATTAAATATAATTCAACTCTTTTAATCATCTTGACTTTGTGCAACTCTTTTGGTTCAAATTTTTTATTTGGAGATTTTGGGGTTATGAGTGTTGCCTTGGTCTTGGAAGGTGACAATCCATCTCAATCAAAAAATATATTTAAAATCTATAAGATAAGATGTTGAAGGTCCATTAATTTGAGGGACGAATCTGAGTTTGAATTAATCGATCTATTTATTCATGTACGTATTTTATTTTATAATAAATATTAAAATGAAATTTTATATAGATAAAATTTTTTTGACTATGCTAATTTTCTTCATACTATGTACATAACGATAGCTATCGACTAATGGTGAATGAAATATCTGAGACTAAAATTCAAATGAAGGACAAATTTTATTCTATTTTGAAAAAAGAATCTGATATACTCTTTAACTGTTATTCAGAATTGATATATCGCTACTATTACACAATGACACACATATATTTTTCCTCCTAGTGCAAGTGCAAAAATCAATTTAAAATTTATTTTTAAAAATTTTTTCTTTGAAAAACATTCATGTAGAGATATATTTAATATTTTTTACAATTCTTTTTAGTTTTTTTATTCAACGGCTATTTTGAATTTGTTATTTGATGGTCAAATTTATTTATTTTCTAACTTTCTTGTAAAATTTATTATATATACCCCAATTTTTTTTACGAATATAATAAACAAATTACAACATATCTAAAAACTAATTTGTTTTAATTATTTTCTCTTTTTTCATTTACAACCCCTCCCCCTCCCCCCCCCAAAAAAAAATTTTACACTAAAAAATAAAAAAATAAAAAAATAAAATAAGAATAACAAACTCAAAATAATGATAATTAAAGTAGCAAGAAAAAAATCATGTAGGAAAAGGATTATATATGCCACTACATAATTTTCTATAAAATAAAAAAATAAATTTAAAATTATTTTTTTACTTTCATAGATAAAAGGGCATATGTAAATCAAGTTGTAACGTCAGAGATATACGTGAGCCATTTTTGTAATAGTAAAAATATATTTGAGCTAATTTCATGACCAGGGATATATTCGCTCTAAGAGATCGTTTGGTTGAGAATAACTTATCACATAATTAGCTATTCTGGGATAAGTTATCTTATATACATGGTGTGGGATATGAACAACTTATTTCATCACTATGGTATAAATAGTGGGATACATTAATTTATCCCAACCTTGGCAACCAAACAAGATAACAAAATCTTATCCTTTCACTATTGACTATTAATTTTTATCTCCCACACTAAACGATCCCTAAATAACAAAGTTGAGGAGTATATTTAATCCTTTTTACTTTTTTTTTTTTACAATAAGAGAAAATCAAGGGGTGATAAAATTAAACTCGACCCATTTACGTTTGGGCAGGTTAATAACCCGCTCATTATCAGCTTAACCAATCTCAATCCTATCCATTTAAAATTTAGAATTAACTCGAGAGAGATTTTGTCAAAATATTTTAATTTTTAAAAAAATTTGATAAATTTTGTATAGTCCTAATAAAGAAAAATATAATTCTGTTAAGTACTAAAATATTGTAAATAAACAAATAAAATAAGTAAAAATTGAGTAGGATTGAGTCTTGACCTACTCAATAACCCATTTTGTTCCAATCGATTTTGACCCAAGCAAATTCGAGTTGGTTGTCTTAACTTATTATAACTTGTCCAAATTTGACTCAACCCGTTCAATTGTCATTCGTAGTTAAATCGAAGTCAATCCACTAAGAATAAAACATATTCGAGATGAAATTCAAACAGAAAATAAAAATTTTGTTTTTATAGTTAGAGAAACATTTTTTCCATAATTAAAATGTAATTTTGTCCGTGAAAGGAAAAGTAAGGTAACGAAAAAGAGCAATTTGTAAAAGAAGAAGGGAGTGCATATGTGTTGATTGTGTTTAAAGTTGGATAGGGAAAAATGAAAGTGGAAGAAGCAGAGTCACTTTCATGGCTTCCAATTCAGTGGGAAAGAGACACCCTAAAGCGGCGGTCGGTGGTCACTCAACCATAGCCCCACACGACTTTTGCTTCACTCCCCTTTCTATTTCACTTCACATTTTGGACGGAAACCAAATGCCATCTCCCATTCAAGGTTTTAAGTTTATAAATATTTATACTGAGATAAGTTATGATGAGATTTTTTATAGTGGAATAGGTTATGCTGGGATAGGTTATGATAGGATTATTTATGTTGAGAGTAGTTTTTATTGCTTGTTTGGTTTATCATATTCATAATATTATTTATTGCATAATTTCTAAGAATAAGTTATTTGTTTACAAAAATGCCCTTCACCTTGTTTAAGTTTTTTTTTTTTTAATATTGTGTTTGCAACGTCTAGCTATTCATTCTTAAAATAAAATTTTCATCTTATTTAACATAAATAATTTTGTGCATGCATTTTTCATGATTATGTCACGTGTTTTATAATTAAACCTTAATCTTATTTAACTTAAAATTAAAATATCCTTCTTATTTAGCTTTAAATAAATTTTTCATCTCATTTAGCTTTGAAATAAAACTTCCATGCATCTTATTTAGCTCAAAAATAAAATTTTCATTTAAGTTTGTTAAAGTAAAAAAATTATTATTAAATTTTAAAGTTTTATTTAGCTTAAAAATAAAATTTTCATTTAAGTTTGTTAAAGTAAAAAAATTATTATTAAATTTTAAAGTTATCTACATTTTAATTGATATATAGAATACAACTTTTAAGTGAATAATAAACTATTTAATTAAAAATATGTAATTTAATAGTGAAATGAACATTTAATTAAAATGTAATTTATCTAACATTTTAAGAGAAATCAAAATATAGATAAACATAAGTATTAGACAAATAAGTTCAACTTATAATATATTCATAGATAGAAATTGTATTTGTAAAATACTCCCTCTATCCCATTTTATGTGACACCCTTTTCTTTTTGATGCGTCCCAAAAAGAATGTCACCTTACTCTAATTTAAAAAAATTAGCTTTAAAATTTTCCTTTTAATCAAATGAATCTCAATCACACAAATTTTATACCACAAGTTTCAAAAGTCTTATTTTTTCTCTTAAACACCGTGGCAAGTCAAAATGTGCCACATAAAATGAGATGGAGGAAATATTATTTTTAATAAAAATATATGTTACCATAAAAATAACAATTCATTAAGATAGTGAATGTTATTATAAATATTATTAAAAATTATGTTAATATATGTAAATATAAAAATAGTGTATAAAAGAGAGTTTAAAAGGGGATATTTTTGCATTTTTACATACTTATCATCCTGAGATTTTTATTCTACCTACAAGGAGGGATAACTTATTCCAACACTAATTGTTAATCCCGGATAAGTTATCGCAACTTGTGCAACCAAATAATGAATTGAGGACCATTGAAAAGTTATCTTGAGATTAAATTTATTTATCCATCACACCAAACGATTTCTAAGAGTAAACATAAAATTTCAAAATTAAATTATTACTAATTAAAGTAAATCGAGAGATCGTTTGGTTGAGAATAACTTATCACATAATTAGCTATTCTGGGATAAGTTATCTTATATACATGGTGTGGGATATGAACAACTTTAAAAAAAATGTCACATTAAATAAGAAATCACATAGGACTAAAACAACATTTGTCAAAACGACAATCAACTCAACGCTTTTTGTGATAAAATTATTTGTGTATAAATAATATGGAAAATTAAAATATAAAGAAGCAAATACATAAAAATAATTAAGATAATTATATTCTACTTGATATATAAAATAAAAATAGCCTTATAATATATATACCCTGTAATTTTTCACTAAAATGAATTCGGATAAATTTCTTGCACCTAGTGAAATTTCCGATTTCTCCTGACATATTAATAAGTGAAAATAATTAACATTCTTTTAACTCATTTGTGACATTTAATTGGATAGACTCTCCAATAAATAAAACTTCGAAGTCTGAGCACCTTTTTAGTTGCTGGATTGTCAATTTTAAGTCGTTACCATAAGTCCATAACCTAATTATTTGGTTAAATCGAGTTTTAATATTTTCTATAACAATTGCACGTACTTAAGTCTTAAAGTAGTTGAAACTTGGGCTTAATTAACAACAATTTGTCTAATCTATCTCATATATATTCTCTTCTCATATAAAGTCATGTTTATGCAATGTTCACGTAAATTTAAAATTCTTTTTTAATTTAAAAGTCTAATTGACGTGATATGAATAGTAAGAATTAATAGTTGGAGCAAGAATTAATAGGAAAATGCAGGAACGCATTTTGTGATTAAAAAAATGAGAAAAATAATACTCTCTTTCACCTATTTTAATTGTCATATTTTATTTTACACATCTTTTAACGATAAAAAAAAATAACTAGAAGGTAATTTAACTATGTTATTTTTATTTATTACTTCTCCAAATTTAATATTTTTATCTTGTGCACCACTTTAATATTTTTCCATATTTATGACTAAGGAATAATTAAAACAAACAATTAATTATATCTAGATTTTTAAAGTAACAACTGTTCTGAATCTTATTCTTTTTATACACGCTATAATATATACAAAAGAGGAAGAAGAAAAAAAGAAAATCTTTTCGAACTTGTCAAATTATTATTATCTGCCAAACTTCCTCTCTTTTTGACTAATGCTATCGACATTTTACACTTTTTGAATTTTTGACAATTTATTCCTTGGAACCGTTGAGCAAACAATACTCGTTGGAATTGTAAATAAGTATACTAGAAATATAAAATAAAATGAATTATTAAACATGCGGTCATTAGAATTACAATCCTTTGATAGTATTAAAGATAGTTCCTGAAATATCTGGTTAAAAATAATCCATGATAAGCATAGACGTTAATAGAAATAATGATTTTTAATCATGGCGAATCATGAAAATTTATGTTATAGAATATGATTTTTTATTTATTTAATTTTTCATTAAATCAGGTCATAGAAAAATGCATAATATGAAATAGACTTTCACTAACATGATGAAAAACTTTCTAATTTTTTTTATATAATTATTAGTAGTATTTTTTTTCTTTTCTAATCAATTCAATCAAAATATCTATGAAAATAGCAGTTGAATAATTTTTAATGCAAAATTTTATAGGAAAATAGCATTTATTCCTTCCTTCCAATAATAATTATCCACTATTCACAAGATACAAAAATTAAGAAGTAGTAAATTAAATGATAGGGAGAAATTTAATTAAAATTTTCATCCTTCAAATATAATAAATATAATATTTTAAAAAATACAATAGAAAAATAATTATAATTAATGATAATAATAAAATTACCTCTATATTTTATAAAATAAATAAATATTATTGAACATATATTTTATAAATAAATACAATCAAATAATTGAATTGATCAAAAACATGTTTCTTTTGACCCTTCTTTGGCCCGCAAGCAATGATGATTTTATGTGTACAAAAAGCTCACGGAATCCTATCATCTGATTAAATTCCATATGTAATTTATGTAATTTTTAAACATATTTAACGTTATTTGAATTTATTGAGACTTGAGAACTGGTCTTTAACTCCTTTTCATTAACGGATGATATTTTTTTGTGATAATGTTATTAATTATCTGTCACTCATCAAGTTATATGTCACGTTTTGAGAGGATACTCTAAACGTAACTAGCATTCGTAAGCTATCGATAACCCTCAAGCGAACCACCTAATCTCATTGCATTCGTTCAATGAACTCATATGCGAAAGATAATAAGAGAATAATAGATTATTAGTAGGCTATCACAATCCCTATTATATAGAGTTCGAAAATAAGCAATTCAATAGGAATAAGGAGTTAAAATAATAGTCACCTCAACTATCAACTGTCTATGTCTATGAAACCTCTATAACTATCATCTAAGAAGGTACCATGATAGGTCATGGATACCACAATCCATAAAATAACTCAAGGAAATAAAAGTAACAAATGTGTCCTCCGAAAGCAAGGGAGGACTCACCAAATCTCTGTCGAAAATCCGTGAACCTCAATGATTAGCCTATTGAATTCCTCTATCTACAGAATCTGCATCATAAAACGATGCAGCGCCAAAGGAGCGTTAGTACGTGGAATGTATGTATGTAAAACAAGCTAAAATAAATAATGTATATATAACATCAGCTCATCAATCACTCATCCTAAACTCAGAATATAGGACAGGACTCTATCACTTCACTATCCATTAATACATCACACAATCACATCAACATAAGAATACTATCATTATGAAACATATCTGGGAGTTTCTATAATCGACAATCACCACCTATGAGCTGGTAGTGATACAACGAAAAGATGTTGTTGCCACATCCGACCAGTACCTTGTTGGGGTAAAGGACGAGTCTGTTAGGGATCCCAAAGAAGTCTGTTAAGTTCTCTGCGGGACAAAGAAAACATCCGCTTTCACGGTTCAATCCTCTTCTACGCTGGCCACGTAATTAATGAGTGCGAGTGTGACTCATTCTTACCTATTTCGGTGCTAATACTCCTCCCAAGACTCAACATGCTCATAAGTCTATCAATGTCAGATTGATTATACAACTAACCCCCCTCTCGGGTAGGGACCTCATATCATCTATCATTCTATCAACTTAAGAAATAAATTCTTCCTTTCAAACTCTATCTCAATCTCGTTTAAACCTCAAGAATATTAACTTCATCTACTTCAGCCCACAGTACTCATCTCAATACTCGGACCACAACAATCAACACATCTATAAACAGTCAAGACTTTAGACATCACCCTAAGTTCATTATTTTTTTTTTAAACTGATCATCCTAAGTTCATTATTGTTGTCTTTAACAAGAAAAATTATATAGAATGAGCATAAATTCAATCAATAATACATATAAACAGTAATTTAAAGTATGATGATCATCAATTTAAAATAATATATAAGAATTAAAGATAAATATCAAGAAATTCTTCAAGAATCTCAACTCACAACCTATCAACTATCAACTAACAACTTAATCTATAAATTGGGGCACATGGAAGAACAATTCCATGTTCTGAGTAGCTTTTACATACCTGGAATGAAGATTGTGCTAATCTTCTTCAAAAACCTGACCCTCAATCCTTGAACCCTCAAACCCTTGCTTCTTTCTCTCTCAGGAATACGCTTTATACTTAGAAAAAATACTGAGTTTAAAACCCTCTAATCGATATAAACGACCTTAATAGTCATTTATAGGACTTGGAAGGGGTTGGAAATTTACCAAAATATCCTTCCCGAAATAAAAAAATAAAATTTCATCTTGTAACACCATGTCCGCGTCACGCCAGGGGCGCGGGCATGTGTTATTTTGGTGAATTTTCTAAAAATATGTTGAAAAACTGATTTCCAGGAAGAATACACATAAAGCGCGTTCATCAAATGCTTTTTATGTGCAATTTTTCGTAAATCGCTTTTCCATCGATTTTTTAATTCCCGTCGAAAAAATAAAAAAAAATACAAGTGTAGGTGCGCATCGCGCTTAGGGCGCGTATCTTCACTGATCAGAAATTAATTAGCAAAAATTATTTTTCAATCCGGTTGCTCTAAAATTGGGTCGAGATCATTTTTTCACTCGATTTTCCGCGCTGATCACAAATTCGATTTTCCATTAAAGCTTTGGAAGTGCGTTATGTGCACGATATGTTTTAGGAGTATTTTGATAATTTCACGGGGTGTTACATTATAGTCAAATTATCACTATAAATTTTTTTGTCTTGTTTTAAAATACAATAATATATCAATCATCTTAAAATTCTGAATTCGCCTATAATCAGCAAGTGAGCAACTACGTTTCACTCTCTAAAGCTGTGGAATTGCCCAGACTCCTCATCAACAATCTCACTCAAAAATCATTTAGTGTCTTCGATTCAGTGAAACAAAAATTGAGTAAACATAAGCATCGTTCTCATTTGTTGTTAGTTTATAAATACTAAAACTATCATCATTAAAAAAATATGTTTTGTTCACTTCTTAATTTGTTAAAGTAAAATTTAGGGGTGCAATCGGGCGAGTTGGGTCAAATTTGAGCGGATTATAATGGGTCAAGACAATAAACGGGTCAAAATTCAACCCAACCCAAATTTGCTTGGGTCAAAATGTATTTAGTAATGGGTTATAGAGCGGGTCAAGACCCAATTCAACCTAACTTTTACTTATTTTATTTGTTCTTTTTCAATATTTTAATACTTAATTAAATTATATTTTTTCTTTATTATGGTTATATAAAACATATCAAATTAAAAAAAATATAAAAATATTTTGACAAGATCTTTCTCGAGTCAATTCGGGTTACATATCAACCCAATTTTAAGTGAGTTGAACTAATAAATGAGCAGGTTATTAATTCGTCCAAACTTCAAAGGATCAGATGGATTGGACGAATTGAATTTAATTTTGCTACCCTAGTAAAATTAAACTGATATTCAATTGAGTTGCCGCGTGAAACATGTGTTAATCTTTACGTTTAATTATATGAAGTGGATCCAGATCGATGTTGACGTTTTCTTCTACATTCACATGTAACAAAGTCAATTAATAAATCTCTGCAGTGTGAACTGGGAGACTCAAAAATGAACACTTTAGCTTTTCTTTTCTTTTTTAGAAAAAAAAAAAAAGTTTGTCAGAGAATTGTATTCCAATTTTTTTTTATGGTAACCAAAATTTTATGATCAAACGTGTTTTCTGAAGTTTAACTCTGGAAATATTTGAAAATTTTCATGGCCAAACACTTATAATTTGGTATTTCTCATAATTTTTTGAAAGAGTTTTTGTACAGCAAATAGTTTTTAATTTTGTAGTGTTTGCTAGATAAAATTGAAATTCTTACAATTTTTTTAAGCAAACTTTCATTTTTTGGGTCGACGGAAGCAAAGCTAAGTCCTAGAATAGTGTATTTGGAACTTTTAGTGTCGTATGTTTCGCATTCTATTACTTAAATTATCAAAGTTCAATTAAATTTGATACAATTTAATGTTTCTCTTTTTAATTGCGATATGAGCTTACATTTCAATAATAGTAGTTTGTTTCAATGTCGTGTTGAGTGATATTACGTTGAATATCATTGTATATAATTAGTTCTAAACATGACGGATAAGCACATTGATCTTTGTGAAATTGTCATTTCAAAAACGAGGAATTTTTTCATATAGTCACTCAAAAATACTTTTATTATGCTTCATAGATATAATTTGGGTAATTACATTTCATAACTACAGTTATAACAATGTTTGTATAATTTGAGCTACATTTGTATACGTTTGTATAATTCGCTATACAATTCGCAATTTTTGTATAACGTTTGTATATTTCGCTATACAGTTCATGCATAGCATTTGTATAATTCACTATACAATTCACAGTATTTCTATATTTTGCTATACAATTTGATTCGTACTGAGCTTTTGTATAATCGCACACAACGTTTGTATAAATCGTGCGAATTATACAAAACTCAAACTAAAATTATAGCTAAATGTTTGCTGCGAACTGTAATTATATTAATTCAAATTATAACTATGTTAATTAATTTACTATTATATGTTTGTTTATCCACGTAATTTTTCCTTCGAAGAATCCACATGGAATGTAACATGGACATAGATAAGACGCTAATGCACAGGGCCTCAACGGCCCAAGTAAGAATGCTATTGGGCTGCCATGTCCTCTCTACTACTTCCTTTTTGGGCTTTTTCTTTCAGTAGCCCACACTATTAAAGCCCAATAACGCCGCCTTCAATCCCTTGAAGTTGTCATCTTCTCATTTTTTAGTGTTCTGGAAGCAGTGTGTAACAGAAATATTTGAATTTTTTCAATTGGCGCATTTTCTCTTTTGTGAAATTATATATCAGCCTTTTAATGTGGTTTTCTGTAATGTGCAAAATATACCAATGGTCATATTGTTAGTTCAAGAAACAGAGGAACAAATTAGACTTGTGTGAACTTATATATTTGTAACTTAATATGTACTCCCTTCATCTCATTTTATATCGCACTCTTTTCTTTTTATTCCGTATTCAGAAAGAATGTCACTCCATTAAAATTACAAATAATTTAACTTAAAATTTTCTTTTTTACCCTTAAGGAAATGATTTACAACATCTATGAATGATTTTAGATCACAAATTTTTTTTTAAAATAATTTCTTAAATGTCATGCCAAATCAAATATGCCACATAAAATGAATTAATTATAAGTATAAAAATTCAAATAATTTTTATCATAATACTTCAATATTTTATGTGAGATGAGGTGTATGATGTATATAATCCATGCTAAAAAAATGAGTTTGAAATGTCAAAGGAGTCCGAGGAAAACATTAAAAAGGTGCAAGAGCCTTTGCATCTTTGTTTAAATTTAACTACCACCGTTAACTACGTATGTTAAGGTAAGGCGCGAGATGGTGCGATGTTACCCTTTTGATTCATTTCTTAGAACCTGTTTGGATTGACTTATTTTAAGTGTTTTTATGTTAAAATAATTTTTAAATATTTTTGAAGTATTTGAATAAATTAAAAAAATACTTATAAACATTTATTTTAAAGCCAAAATGACCGAAACACTTTTTGTTAGTTAGAGGTTACCAAGACACTTTTTGTTAAGATAACAGTATCTTGGTGTATTATTAATCCCCTCTTTTTATTTATCAAAAAGAAAGTTGTATATAACTTTCAATCCCTTCTAGGAAATACATTGTCGCTTTTGCTTAGATCACGTTGTTCTGATTTGTCTTTACAAAGTATCGAATATTTTACATTCTTTGGGTAATTCCATCACGTTGATCTTTTCCCCCAACTCTAGTTGTTTGAATTCCATTCTTGCACACCTCTACAGCCACTACTTTGTTGGGATCAAAAAGTATTGGTCTTCTTCTATATTTCTTTTTTTTAGGTACGGTTGGATATTTGCCCTGAGTTTCTTACCATAATTGAGTTTTTCTTTTAGCAAAAGGAAAACAAAAATGTTCTATATTTGACGCGTCTTTTTGCTTATACGAAAAGGTTTATGACTCTATAAATAGAGACTCATTCTTTCTAACTTAGTAGCATTCATAATGTAGCCATAAGTTGTTTATCTCTTCTTGTGGATATAGGTTGATTGATCGAACTATGTTAAATAATTGTGTCTCTTTTTGATATATTCTTATTTGTCTTCTTACTTGTAATCTTTTAATGTTTACGTTACTAGCTTTCGTAGGACACCTTATTATTTCGATCCTAACAACTACTCATCTTCTTTATGTCGATTTAACTAGTTTGGTTGAATACCCCCTTAGACTAGAAAATGGCAAGGTTGTTAGGATAGGAATAACAAGAGTATTGTGATAACTGGCAGAAGTAGGAGGAATAATTTTTGCAGTTTGAACAAAAGTATCTTTGCTGATTAGATTACATCAAATAAAATAGTTGAAGGCAGAAACTTTTCTACAAAAAGATACAAGGGGCGTGATATGGTAGGTGCACTAACTGTCTTGTGCTTTTCTTTTACAAATATTCCATTTACACCAATGTAGTATTTTATTTATAAATAACAATAAGGAGGTGGAAATAAGTTTAATTTGAAGTCCTCAAATGTGTATTTTCTTGAAATATAGACAAAACACAAAAATAAGTTTTAACATAGAAACTTGACGCTCTTTCTTTTCTTTTGTGCTTTGGAAAACAAAATTGAACAACTTTACCGTCCATTAGACTTTTGATCTAACATTATCTCAGTTGTTAGGAAAGTCTTGAGAGAGTTTTTTAACTATAGTCAAAAGTTAAAAGATAAATTTGAACATGTTTTATCCAAAAATATGGACATCGAGTTCATCCATTTCAACTGAGGATGGTTAAATACGAGATAATATGCCATTTTATAAGGGTAAAAATGAACAAAAAATGTAACCAACGGTTGGAGAATAAAAGCACAAATATGTACATTTACTCTTTGTTTTACGTTCATATTAAGTAAAAAGAAATTATTCGTCTGCGCTTAAGAAAAATAAAATAAAAAGATAAATAAGATTATTTTAGCATATAACTAATGAGAGAAAGGGTCATACCAAGATTTAGAACTACAGAAGCATGAAAATATTCTTTTTAATTATTTTTTTATGAGATCTATTGTCGAGCTATATATATAATTTAAAAAATATGTTTATATATACAAAATTAGCATTTTTGTGAGAGAGAATAGAAACGGAGTAGTTTTTTTTTTCTTTTGCTCCCACAGATTTAAAATCTTGAATCAAATCTGGCCTATCTTTCACTCTCTAACCTTAGGTAACTGTTTTGAGTCAGTAATTGATTATTGAATAATTCGAACTTCAAAATATTTTTAAAGATGATGATAAGAACAATACAAATACATGACTAAATGTACAAAATGAAAATCATATTTCACATTTGTAATTGCATAATGAAATTAAAATATGACTTTAACGAGTCTGCTCTTCTGGTCGTACAAGAAGAATAATCGTCTAACTTACTCAAAAAAATAATTTATTACTAGTACTATAGTATTAAAAATTAAATTCAAAGTAGAATTAAGTGAGTCAATTTCCACACTTGTCCCACGTAAGAAAGCTACATGGATTTTTTTATGCCTTTTAGCCGGTGAAAGCAAATCCCCCGTCACTCATGGAATTTACTTATAAAGTTGTATATACGTGGCAAGAATTGGGTATTATTATCGAATATTAAAATTCTAAAATTTACTCTCGAATATTAATCATATCCGTTATCAAATTATTGAAACTTTTTATTTGACTTGGTAATTCGATTTGAGATGATTTATGCTCATCCCCACACATTGGTGTCTTTATGGTGGTATAATTTCTTATTAAATATCAATCAATGCATTTTAATTAATAATAATAAAATAAGATTAAATTATATAACTAGACAAACATATAATATATATTATAGTTTTAAAAAATTACAATTTATAATTATAGTTTGGATTTTGTTGTTATTTTCTCTCTCCTCTCTTCGTCTCTCTCGTCGCTCTCCTCTCTCTCTACAATCTCTTGCCAAATATACAAATACATATGTATATTAGTTGCATATATATAATTATTTAACAAATATACATATTTGATTCGACATATATACATATACATTTTGTCTCTCTATACTATTTGCCCTCTCTCGCTTGCTTACTAGATATACAAATATATATGTGTATCAGTTACACATATACAATTATTTGACAAATGTACACATTAATAGATATACATATACAATTATCTCTTTCCATTCTTTGCCCTATCTCACTCGACTCTCTCCTCCCTCTCTCGATCTTGCTCGCCTCTCTCCTATAATATGTAGCTATGAGTCATAATTTTAGCAAACTATAGCTATTTTTTGCCTTAATATATTTTAAATATTTGCTCTTTTTGAAAAATCCTCAAATAATAATACATTTTTATTTTTCAAGTTACGAATAATTATGTGTAATAATCTCTTAAATAATTTGGTAACATTGTTTGTATGAACTTATGCTATATATACTGACGATATAAAAATATTTTATACTATTAATATAATTCAACCGTTATAATATGTTCACATATTACTATTGGAGATGTTTAAATGATATAATCGGTATCGATGATTTAGTGGTTAATGTTTGGGCGTAATAAGCAAAAGGAAATACTTTCCTAACACATTTTCCTAACTTTCGACTAGTCACAAATTTTCCAGCCGTGCATATTGGGCCATGAACCAGACTTTTCAAAAAAAAAAAAAAAAAAAAAGATTCACATAACAGGTCAAAAAAGTCATTTTAATGAAACTCATTACGAACCTCGCATGAACTATCATAGAAACCTCTTTCGCCAACCTTTCTCATTCTATTTAACATTATTATAAATACCCCTCACACCCCCTCCATTTCCAAGAAGTAGAAAAGATCAAACCATGGAAAAAAATAGAAGTAGATTTTTCAAGAATTATAGAGACCATCAAATGCAAATCAACAAAAGTAAATCAAAATCCAATTCTATTATAATTTGCAAGAAGCATCCGAAGCACAAGCAAAATCCCGGGGTTTGTTCTGTCTGTCTTAATGAAAAACTCTCTCTGCTTTCAAAAACATCAAAAAGTAACACCACGACCGTTACTTCTTCTTGTTCTTCTTCTTCATTATCTTCTTTGTCCTCGTCTTCAGACGTGTCCTCCTGTTCTTCTCCATCTCGTTATAGAACAAACACTAATGTTCTCATGAAGAGTAGATCATTGGCTTTGATTATGAGAAGACGAGAAGGTGGAATTATATTGGAAGAGAATAGTATTGGGAAGAAGAAAAAGAAAGAAGGTTTTTTGTCAAAATTGTTAAATCCAAAGAGAAATAGAAAGGATGAAGGATTGACACATTCAAGAACAATGAGAGAAAGGGTCATACCAAGATTTAGAACTACAGAAGCATGAAAATATTCTTTTTAATTATTTTTTTATGAGATCTATTGTATTGTTTTTAGTTTAGCTAGGTAGATTAATTAATCACACAAAATTAAGAAGAAAGTATATAGGGGTACATATATATATGTATTATATTATTGGGAATTCATTGGTGTGCTTGTAAGAAAAAAGCAATCACTTTTGATCATTATACAACAATTTTCAGTTTTGATTATTTCATTTCTATGGTATTGATGATGTGTAACTTCACAAAGGAATGAAATGTTTATTTTTTTTTCCATCAAAACTTGATGCCCTTGTTCTTGTATTAGCAAAAGACAAATGATTTTGATGTACAATGATCGTGTGAGAAATTATTATAATAATAACTATGTATTGATCCCAAATAAATTGAAATCGCCTAAATCCTCATTTTGTCAGTTAAGTTCATATCATATTATTATCTTCATAAATAAAATAAAAGTAAAAATGTGTTAAAAGAGTATAAATAGCATTAATAATAATATTTGTTATAACTTCATGAGTCTAAAATCTATCATCAACTAGTAGCTCTTACTTAGCTATAT
>DF362663.1:27151-40572 GCA_000787875.1 Solanum virginianum
GACCACTTATAAATTAAATTGAAAAATAATATTTTTAAATATTATATAAAAATAAAATCTCTCTAAAAAAATTTATAAAAATTAAAAGACCAATTCTCCCTATTCAACCTCTCTCTTGTTTTTTTTTCTCGAGCCCATAAACAGCTAGTCAGCTACACACATTCCCTAAATTAAGCTTTTACGTAATTGGTTATGGACATGAATGCATGTATATTGGAGCAATTTGACCTCTTAAAAGACTCGATTCATGCATCTAGCTATTCCAAATATCCACTACAATATTTTTATTTTACTATAGTAGAAACAAATATTGATTGAGACTTGTCCATATTTTACTTGAATAACTCTATATATATATACAGTACCCTTTATCTAATTAATTTAATTAAACTTTAAAATTAAATTGACATAGCAAAATTTAATATTTAAAATATAAAATTTAAATAGTTGAAAACTATATGAAAAATGCTATAAGTTGTAATCCTTCTCATATATTAATATGATAAAAAAATATATTCCAATATGTTGGTCAAAATTCATATAGTTTGACCTCGATAAATGAAATATAAACAAGTAAAAGTAAAGGATGGGAGTACATTATTTTGTTTTAATTTATTTGTCTCAATTATTATTTTTTATTATAATTATTTTAATACTTTCTAAATACTCCCTCCATTCGGTTAGATTTGTACTTTTACTTGTTATTTTTTATGAGTTAAGAAAGGACAATTTTCTTTTTCCGATAAGTATCTCTAATCTAGTTTTTAAATATATCTTGTCTAAATTCACATCAAATATTAATTAATTTGATCCTCATACTCAAAATCACACCAAATATTAGTTAGTTTGTTCCTTTCATTGCTATGTCCACTGAATTTGCCACCTCTAAATTACAGTTCACATTAATAGAGCTAGCTAGACACATGCAAATAGCAGTAGAAAAATGGAAAAAAAGACTGGCAAATCATTGTACCCCAAAATTTTATTAGCCAGATCATTTTAAGGATCTTATGCATTTGTTGTTATGCAGTTCAAAGTAGTTAATTAGTAGAATACATTTTTGTTATATATGAGGTTAATGATGAGACAAAATATTCCTCACATAACACCAAAGTCCAAAGTTATATGTACTGTTGCTAGGCTGTTATCATGCTGGTGAATGTGTCAAAAAGATCTCTCCAAGAAACTTCATCTTAATTATAAAACCTACCATTGCAACAATTAAACAAGAATAACATATTCAATATATATAGACACATAAATAAGGTTTCGAAAAGATTTGGTATACGAACTACTATTAGAAAGTAAAAAGAAATTTATGTTATAAAATATTATTTTTTTCATTCATTTTTTTAGTGAATTAGTTTACTAGTAAATGCATAGTAAAAAATAAATTTTCACTAAATTTTTTCTTTTCTCACATATTCAATCAAAGTATTTGTGAAGATAATTAACCTTTGAACATTTTTCATTGAAAAATTCCAATAAAAAAATTGTGATCTTTTAGAGGTGATGAAGATCTTAATTATCACTCTTACCTTTGTGAGGGTAGAAAGATTATTTTTGATTAAACGAAATCTTTTTTTTCCTTTAGAAAATGGTTGAAAAAAATACAAGAAAAAAGATTATGATAAAAATATTAAAGAAATATCGTATTGTAATAATTAAATCGAAGTCCAAGATAATGCTAGTGTACGTAATGGAATATAAAAGCTACCACTATTTAATAAATCTGAATGGTTTAGTTGACAAGAAAATTAATTTTTATTTATCTTTATTTGGTCACTTTTGTAATTACCTTTCTTGCATATTAAAAAGTAATCAAAAGTTGTAACATTTTCCATGACAGCTAAGAGAAAGATATTATGAACCCTGGCTACTGTAAGTTCTCAGCAATTTCCTCTATATTTTTATTATTTAAATTAAATAAAATTGATTGTTATTATATGGTATACGGAACAGAAGATTAAAGAATTTGAGTCCGCAGTAAAGTTGCTTAATATTTTTAGTTTCATGATATATTTTTACACGTTTGAATATAATATATTTTCTTTTTAGAGTTGTTGAGAAAATGTATAAAAGAAATGTTATATTAATTTTATAGAATTATCCTGCCCACAGAACTAAATGGGAACACAAAGAAACAAATAGGGCAGGTTTAGTTGGCAAAATTGCTTTCTGATCTTGTGTCATGTTTACATAATATATAATAAATAAACAATTAGCAAAAATAATAAATATGTATATTTATATAATCAAACATTTTATATATATAAATACATTTATCGACTCTAAATATAATGACATTAACTCAATTATCAACAAATATTTTTTATATTTTGATTCCGTCAATGTATAAATATGTGATAGCACATTCTTCTTCCTTCGTCTATTTTACATTTGTGTCCTAAGAAAAAGGACCATAATTGCTATGCCAACCACTTAGGTAAGGCCAAGCTTGGTCCACCCCATTTTTTTCTGTCGACATTTTCACTATATTTTCCATAGAAAAAATTTATTTGCATTGAAACACTTACAATTATGCCAGCTCATTTATCATGACTTTATTAATGTTTACTAAAAGAAGTTGAAATGAACATTTCGCCTTAATCAGAGTTGGAGTAGAAAGTTATGACCATTTTAGTGAAGGGATGTAGAGCTGTCTGAAGATCCGCGACAGCTCCTGAAATGAACATACAAAGTTGGGAGTTGGGGAGTACTTTTGTGGGCAGGATGAAGCCACAACGATCAATATAAATTCCATAGAACTAGAAAATTTTAGTTCACATTTTATATTTTTATTAAAAAAATTATTTAATAATAGAGGAACTTATTAATATATATTATATTTAAAAAATATTTATTATTTATAATAAATAATTTAATACATACATAATTTATCTTTAATATATAATGCGGATTCTTTTATCAAAATATAAGTTTAATATATTTTAAGACACTTATAGTGCATTTTTATTGCATGTATAATTATTTTTGTACAAAGTGTAATTTATTTATATTACATGCAAAGTTCATTTTTAATATATAGTACAGTTTTTTTTAATCAAAATGATTATAATACATATATAATTCACTTTTAATACACAATAGCTGTTATAAATGATAAATATTTTTCAAATATAGAATATCTAGGAAATAAATAAAAAATATAATTAAAAATAATAAATATTTTATAAAGAGATTAAAAAATCTTTAATAATATATATAAATAGGAAAAATTACAGAAATACACAACTTATATTTGCATAATTTTATATAATACCGACTTTTTTAAAAAATTATAAAAATTTCTTAAATGATACAAAACTGCAACACCTATTGATACAAATTACAATCCTTATTTTTTCATGTATCATAGTTAAATCTTTTAATGTTCCTACATTTTTGACATGTATCACTTGTTTCGTTTTTTATATCACAAAAGAAGGAATTTTTCGTAATTTTGAAAAAAAAGGTTGATATTAGTTGAAATTAGCTCAAAAAAGTATGAAATTTGTGTAAGTCTTATTTTTAAATAAAAATAAATTATAATTCAAAAGTTATAAATTAAAAATTTTAGCTTCTCCACCGTTTGAGCAAGATGCAAATGAGTCACTGAACACATCACAAAGGAGGACTTTGAAGGTAACTTAATGAAAATTAGATTTGTTTGGTTGACTGAGGATTTTGTTGTTATTGGAGCTCATATTAGTCTACAATTAGACTATTTCAATTCAACTTTTCATTGATGGGACAAGCTAGAAAAAATGTGTTTTCTCTTTGGAATAATTATAATGATACTCACTCAGAAGACTCCAGGTCATTTACTGGAGATATCCTCAAAAGTATTTAGTCATGAGTTTAATTATCACTCTGAAACTTTCAAATAACTGAATTAATTACATTAAACAGTATTATTTTATGTTCCTTTTAACTCAATAACAAGAACTAGCATATTTTAATCTATGCTGTTCGGACTTTTTAAAAATGTGTGTGTCAAATACTTTAAAGGTAGTGTATTTTCGGAGAATCCAGCACAAGTAAAATATTAAAAGTGAAGAGCCTGCGCAACTTAGATTTTAATACTACTTGTTTGGTATATCCTTACCCGTATTTGGATCATTTTAATTGTAACATCCCAATTTTTTTTAAGCTAAGACCAAGTCATCCTTCATATGATATAGAATTTTAATTGAGGATTCTTAATTGAGCATAAATGTTAAAGTCAATTTTTTAGTATGAATCTTTACATCAAGTCAAGTCCAAAGAATTTCTAGCAACTAAGTTTTCGTATTAGTCGATAGAAGGGTCAACTTCAAACGACCATATCTCCTAAAGTATAATAACTAGCAACTAAGTTTTCGTATGAGTCGATGGAAGGGTCAACTTCAAATGACCATATCTCATAAAGTATAATGAGTTAGGTGACCCATAATATATCAAATCAAAGATATTTGAATTAGCTTTCCAACGCATCTGATTTCAACTTAATCAAAGTCGAAATAAAAAGCTATGACCATTTTAGTAAAGGGATGCAGAGCTGTCTGAAGATCCGCGACAGCTCCATGTCGCGGACCAAACGCGGACCCTCACTGGATAAGCAATGACGTCTTTTTTCTTTTATTGTGAGGGTAATTTTATCCTAACACCTTTGGGGGTCTATTTATAGTCCCCAAAACGTATAAAACGTCGGTTTTCATAATCAAAACCCTCTCCCTTCACTCTAAACATAAACACTCAAGAATCATCAAGAAAGTCATGAAGTTGGAATTATCTTTCAAGATTCATCTTCAAGGTAAGTTATTCTTCATAAATTTCAATCTACCTAACCCAAATTTCTTCAGCTATTCATGAATCTCTAATAGGATTTTAAATCATAACCTAGGATTTCAAGAAAACGAATTCAATAATCCCAAGAAAGGATTTCTTTACTCTTCTTCTTCAAGAATTATGGTTCTTCATCAAGAACTCTAAAGAGTCTAAGTCAAGAATTCAAGAATCAAAGAGAATTCTTTCAACCAGTGTCCTTCCAAGTTCTAGTCATCTTCTTCAAGAGTTATGGTTTTTCATCAAGAACTCTAAAGAGTCTAAGTCAAGAATTCAAGAATCAAAGAGAATTCTTTCAACCAGTGTCCTTCCAAGTTCTTTCACTTTAAAAGAACTATCAAGATTGAGAATTTTCTCCAAAAAAAAAAGTGAGTATTCATCAAACTTCGATGGTAATATCAACTTTTCAGATATGTAAAGGCTACCCAAAAGTATGAAATTGTTCTTCCATGTGCCCCAATGTAAAGTTAGGATGTAAGATTGATAATTAGAGTCTTGAATAGTGATTTCTTGAAAGTTTTCTTAATAATACCTTTACTTCTTGAATATATTCTTTAAATTATATTTTTGTATCTTAAATTGATGATCATCATGTTTAAAGTTTACTGTATACTTGCATTAATATATGATTGTGATTTAACCCCTATAAATTCTCTTTGTAAAGACCGAAATAATGAACTTAGGGGGATGTCTAGAGTCTTGATTGTTTGAATATGATATTTGACTGGGTTTGAGTCCTGATGTGAGTGTACTGATGATGGTAATAGTTGGGAATAGCGCTAGCAATAGTCTTCGAGTGTCAGTCACGTCTAGGGTACCCTCCTAGGGTCTGACACTAACCTTAGCGTAGCTAGTTTAAAAGTAGAAAAAATTGTGTGAATTAGTAAACATATACTAGTTAATTAGCTAACATAACTATAGTTTGAATTAATTATGACTTGCGGCAAACATCTAGTTGTAATTATAGTTGAGTTTTGTATAATTTGCGCGATTCGTACAAAGGTTGTGCGTAACTTTACAAAAGTTGTGCGCAAATCAAATTGTATAACGAAATATACAAACACTGGGAATTGTATAGTGAAATATACAAACGTTATACAAAAACTGTGAATTACACAACAAATTAAACAAATGTTATGTGAATTATACAAACGTTGTTATAATTATAGTTACGAAATGTAATTATTCAAATTATAGCTACGGAATATAATTAAATTTTATATGTTTGTCATTTATGAAATTTACTCAAAGTAGTAAAATAATACTAATATATATCATTAATTGTAATTAAATTATAAATTTGTGTAGGAAAAATATGAATTTTTTATTGATTGATTAAGTGTATAAACAAGTAATTTACCTGTTTTGGGCTCATTTCTTGTTTAAATGTCGCTCCCTCTCTTACAAAAAGAATAACCTACTGATCATTTTGGTTTGTTTATTTGACAACATTTTAATTTTAACTTTTCATGTGTCCTGTTTAAAACCACAAGATTAAAAGTTATTTTAATACATTTGATCGAACTTTAATTTAGGACCACAAAATTAAAAAGTTTTCTTTATTCTCTTAAACTTCGTGCCAAGTCAAACTAGATCATTATTTTTTAAACGGAGGAAGTAGTATAATTCAACTCCATATCATCTATATATACAAGAATTTAATGCTCAAAATCAAGAGAATAATTTATAAAAGTAAGAGGACTTGTTCCAACACGACCTAATAGGTCATTACAAGAAAATTCAAAGTTGATGAACATGGAAGAGGACAAATTGTATAAACCATGTGTATTCATGTATAGCTATTTGTATGTGAGATACATGAGTCGAAAAGAAAATTTTTGGATCATATTTCAACTACCAATTTTGACTCCAAGCCTGTCCTTATTGTAAAGTATGACCTTTTTGGGGCCACTCTTTATTCTTTTGCGCCCATAACTCAATGGGCCTAGTCTTGAACTTAGTTGGACGGAATTTTTTTCTTAATCCACTAAGCTAACATAGATATAATTTAAATAGTAGCCTCAAAAAGGGTCTTTTTGGCTAATGCCTACTCTTTAAGTTTTGTAATAAGCCCAATGAAAAATGCAGGCCAATTTTATATTGTTCAGATCAAAATGATACTTATGAGATAGCAGTACTTTTAGACATATTTTGTTTTATGACACAAAAAATTTCCTATGTAATGGTTGTGTTAAGTGATCAATTTGCCTAACAGTCCTCAGGAAAATGACATTATTGTTTATTTCCTTACTTGCATAGTTACTTGATAATGTTCTTTGTTTATCCTAATTAACTAGACAAAGAAAATTATACTTATATTTAGCAGCCTAATACAATTATTAGATTTATTTACATGTTTGTGGTCCAACAAAAATAAAAGGATTGGTTCCATAATGTGATGTAAGTCAACTAATTCTCAACCATTAGAGAGTGAAAAAGACATCTCCTCTAAACAATCCAATATGGAAATTTTTGTTTTCTTTTGGATGAGTCAATCCAATATTGTGAAAGTTTTTAGTGGGAAAAGAACAAACTATTCACCCCACAATAAATTGTCACTCAATAGACTAAGTTCCATTTGGTGCTATCACATTATTTTTCTATTTTGGTGCTTTTAGTTAGGTCAATTGGAGATTTTGGTGTTCTTTTACCTTCCAAACAAGCATTAATGATGCCAATTAAGAAAAAGAAATAATCGTCTACCTAATTGAAGGGGAGCCTTGAAGTAACTGATAAAAGTTGTTACCAAGTGACCCTTCTCCAGAGCCTATGATAGTCAAACCCTTTTTTATCCGTCTACCTAATTATTTCTATTAAGTGTTTCGTATATAATGTGTGTATAATCTATGTATATGATTAAAAAAATAAATTGGAAATTCTATTATTTTGTATAGAGATCATATGTAGTGTAATAACTATCATGCTTATTGACTCAGTTTGTTCTCCAATTTCTAATCCACCTAATTATATAATAATTTTACCAAGTCATGTAAGACTTGGAAAATATTACCTTTAGCCTAGTCAATAGACTCTATATGAGTAATTATCTAATTGGCGGAATGACCTGACAGATTCTTATATTTGACTCTGTTTGTCACTTAAATCCTTCTATTTATCACTTTTTCAACTGAACCCTTAAACCCATCTGAACATAATATTTCAAACCCTTTTTCACCTGATTAGTATGCATGTTATACAATCGAGTACACGTGAAATTCCACGTCATTTTTTAATGCCACATATAAAATTACATGTTAAAAAAACAATTAGGGCACTTTTACAATTTCTAAAAAATTTCAAAGCATGTTCTTCACATTTGCTCACAAAAAGAACACCAAATTCATCTCACATAGATGAAATTCGTCCCTATTTAACTTGAAAATTCAACTACAAATTCACCAACATAAACCCAACAAGCCTCAATCACAATTTTGAATTAATCTTTCACAAATTCTCAAAACTCATTTATTGTTCTTCAAGCTTTCTCAAACATTTTCATAGTTGCTCACAAAAAAGAGCACCAAATTCATCTCATATAGATGAAATTCTTCCCTATTTAGCTTGAAAATTCGACTACAAATTCACCAACACAAACCCAATAAGCCTCAATCACAATTTAGAATTAATTTCACAAATTATCAAAACTCATTTATTGTTCTTCAAGCTTTCTCAAACTTTATCAATGGAGTTTTTAACTTTTCAATATCCATCAATCATCCTTCAAGAAACACATACCTACATCTCTTCTTTGAAGTCAACTAACACAAATAATATTTCAATATTTTTAGACAAAGAAATTGAAAACTTAGAAGCATTAGGAGTAGGGGCGAAATGAAGTGATTAGAGTGAGGGTGGGGGTGCGGGGCGATTTGCAACAAAAGAGAAGTGTGTGTTGAACAAGAAAAGGAGAATGAGAAGAATGGGTGTGGTGAATGAAGTTCCAAAAAGAAGAAGAGAGGGATAGCAGAGGAGAGAGGGTTGGGGCGTAGAAAAGGGGGTGGGGAGGGATGGTTGAGGAAAAAATAATTTTTTTATTTTTTTAAAATTGATTATTAATTGTTTAAAAATATTTTTCTAATGTAAATATTGTGTCTACTTGTTTTCCCAATGCGTGAAATCACGTATTTTTCCAACTCAGCAATATTAATGCCACATAAGTTCAGTCAACGGTCAGATGAGTTTAAAATATTGTGTTCAAATAAGTTTAAGGGTTCAATTGACAAAGTGATAAGTATGAGGGTTTAACTGACAAACGGAGCCAAGTATAAAGGTCAGTCAGGTCATTTCGCCTTTAAAATATTTTATTTACACAATATATTAGAGGTAATTATTTATCTATTTATACTATATTAATAGCGTGAAAACCATTAGAAATCAACAACAACAACAACATACCCAGTGAAATCCCACAAGTGGGGTCTGGGGAGGGTGGATGTACGCAGACCTTACCACTACCTAGGTAGAGAGGCTGTTTCCTAGGAACCCTCATCTCAAAACCCATCCGCAGAACGGCCTAGATATGATCAAAAGGTGAAAACCATTAGAAATATTGTTTGATTTTTTTGCCCTTCATTAAATGCCTCTACTTTAGATAAAATCATTTTTTCACTATTTTTCTTTAATTATTATTTAATTATATTTATAATATTGACTTTTAAAATATATGGAAAGAAGTGATCAAATAAGGTCTTCTAGCTGTGAAAAGACTCCTAAATCTTTCATATTTGAGAGAATCTACTTATTTCTTATTTGAATTAAGAAAATACATTGCAGTCGCTAAGAAAAATTATAATTACCATGGTTCTAATTAGTGATAGAATATTTATATATAGGACCTTTACAAATAAATAATTTATCAAAATTACTTTTGATAGTGAATTAGTTATCTTTTTTATAAGTTCATAATTAAATTTAATTTTCGTGTTTTGATCACGCGCAAAGCGCGTACAATAAGGCTAGTATATCTTAAATGACGTTAAAATTACTATAAATTATAATAACCAATAATTTAATATATCTTTAAAAAATATTTTTTTAAACAATAGTTCAATCGGTGCCACATAAATTTGAATAGATACTACGATGTACATTGTTGAAAGTTACATGAAAATTAGTATTTACATGCGACCGTTAATTATTGATTAGCCTTTTTAATTAAGAAGATTTTATGAATATTTTGTACCGTAATATTTTAGAGTACAATACTTTTTCTATTATAAACATATTCTATTTATGGTGAATGTCTATTTTATGTAGATTCCTTTAGGAGTAGGAGATTAGTTTTAAATATTTTAAATTTTACATTTACTATTGAAGTGATTAAGACTAACAATGTAGATTCCTTTAGGAGTTAGGAATCCTACTTGAATACCAATACATTTTTTTACTTGGAAACCAAGTCAGTTTTTCCTATAAATATAAGGGTTTCCTTCATTATAATAGACACCTCAATATTATTTAAGAGCAATAAGAAATCTTCTCTCTTCTCCCCTACTTTATTCTTTGTATTGTTTTATACAGTTTTATAACACGTTATCAGCAAGAGACTCTACCGTCTTAAAGAATAAAGGTTAAGTTTCAAGGCTAAGGTATTGTTTATTTATTTGTTTTATCTTTATTGATATGACTAACCTTGTCAACACAAGACTCTACCATTCTAAAGAGTGAAGGTTAAGTTTCAAGACCAAGGTACTATTTATTTATTTATTTATTTATTTATTTATTTTTTCTTTATTGATATGACTAACCTTATGAAATTTGAGTTCGTTGCGTTTCATAATTTGGGAAAGAACTACTCTTTATGGGTATTGGATGCTATATGTCTCGGAGACGCCGTTGAGAATGAAAATAAAGTATCAAAATAAAACTGTGTTAAAGTTACGATATTTTTATGTCATCATCTTGATGAAATTCTGAAAATATGAATATCTCACAGTTAAAGATCTACTTGTTTTGTGGAAAAACCTAAAAGAAAAATATGATCACTTGAAGATGGTCATACATCTAAAAGTATGATAATAAGATGTTGAGTTCAAGCTCCATCAATTTATGGCGTAAGGCGCCTTTATATGGATAAGACATTGGGTTCAAGTTTCAATGCACCATATTAATGATATAATGATGACTAAACCACAATAATGTGCTTTTGGTGAAAAGTCATAAAATTTATGGTAGCAAGTGCATAATGTCTAAAAGAAGATAAATGATTGGATAATGCATGTGAACATGGAATGAGGTACTAAGTTATCATTAATTGATATGCTAAGGTGAATGTGTTCCATTCGTGAAGAATGAGAACTTTTGATAATGATTTAAATTATAGAAAATTCAAATGGACATCCATTAAAGAACTTAACGATTCTTTAAATGGTAAATTTTCTTGTACTGCTTGTTATCATGGCAAGTTGATTGTAAGACCATCACCAACGAAAGTTGGGATTGAGTCCCCTGCGTTTTTGGAACATATACATGAGAATATTTGTGGACCTATCACCCACCTAGTAGGACATTTAAATATTTTATGGTCCTAATAGATGCTTCATCTAGAGGGTCTCGTGTGTTTCTATTGTCATCTCGTAATTTGATATTTGAAAAATTATTGGCACAAATAATATGATTACGGGCACAATTTCTTGATAATCAAATTAAGTCCATTCACCTTGATAATGCTGCAGAGTTTTCATCCCAAACATTTAATGACTATTGTTTATCCATTGGGATAAGAGTTGAACATCCTGTTGCTCATGTTCATACTCAAAATGGCCTTGCTGAGTTATTAATTAAACTCTTGCAATTGATAGAAAGACCATTGCTTATGAAAACTAGATTGCCTACTTATGTATGGAGACATGCAATTTTGCACACTGCAACACTTATTCGTCTTAAACCAACAAACTATCATAAGTTTTCTCCATTGAAACTGATTTTGGGTCAAGAATCTAATATATCCCATCTAAGAATTTTAAGATGTCCTGCATATGTGGCTTTGGCACCACCACATTGCATAAAAATGGGATCCCAAAGAAGATTAGGAATATATATTGGGTTTGAATCACCCTCAATCATTCGATATCTTGAACCATTAACTAGAGATATGTTCGCTACTCGATTTGCAGATTGTCAGTTTGATGAGACATTTTTCTCCAAATTAGGGGGAGAAAATAATAATATCAAAAGAGAAATTTTGTGGACATATCTCATCTTAATCCATATGCTTCTATTTGTGAGCAAGAAGTATAAAAGATTATTCACATGCAAAAATTGCAAATTGAGTGCCAGATGCATTTACAGATTTCCAAAGGATCATGACTCACCTCTACGAGAAGTAGAGTAGTTGAGAAGAAATAAAGTTGAAATTTACTCCTCGAGTAAGAAATCTGAAATTTGTTCATGTAATAGTAAATCAAAAATTTACGATAGGAAACGACACATGTCATGTTGAACTTGAAGTTTACTCATTAGACATATGTTGAAGAAATAAAAAAATTCTTCAAGGTTGCTTGTTCTCATGATAAGTTGAATGAATCAATTAATGTTGAGACTGAATTCCCTATATTCTGAAAGTATAAAAGGTGAATATGGCCCGGTTCACCATCATGTGATATTATAAATAGATGCATCTATAAGAAGATCACATGTGCATTTGTTGTCAACTTGAAGTTTGACATTAAGCAAAATTATTTGTGTAAGATAATTGAGTTAAGAGCAAAACTTTCAGAATATTTAATCAAGATAATTCATCTTGATAATATTGATAAATATCCAAGTTGATTGAAACTAAATACCTCAGATAAATGGTCAATCATTGCGTATGAGAACAAAAGCTTCATGGTCTAAAATATGACAAATTGTAGACAAAGATATGCATCAATCTAATACATTATGATGAAATTCTCCTCAATTGATTTATAGTAATGGACCATATAATTTCCATCTAATAATTTTGATATGCGGTATATGATTAATAAATATACCATGATGCATAAAAGATGGATTATCCAAGATAGATTGAAATATATATTAGTTTGTCTAACATAAGAGGGAGATAACAAGAAACTAAGAGTTGAAATACTCTTATTGAATGTCCCTAAAGGACAAAGTCTATGACATGCATGAAACATGCAATTGATCCCAATTCTTGAAAGGAACAAATGATCAAAGTGGTTATAATAAAGGACAAAGTTTATGACGTGCATGAAATATGCAAGTGATCCCAAATAAGATAATTCTTGAAAAGGAGCAAATGATCCAAAATGGTTACAACAAAGAGTCAGTGTGCTCTTGAAGAGCTTATGACATAACACTTCATGAAACTTCATGAGAGGGGTAGCTACCTACTATAAGATAAAAGACAGTCCCACCCTGTAGGCCAGAGGTGGATGTATACTAATTGTGTTCAATTGAATGAGTGTTTTCAACCTGAATATGTCACGCTGCGGGAGAGTACTCTAGACGTCGCATTGCAAATGACAAAAATAATATTTTGCCATTGATATCTTTGATATAATATATCACAATATTGTAAAAGATTATGAGGATTTAAGCTCTATGGTATATTAAACCATGCTCTAATTATCAAGTGGACTGATGCATCT
>DF362662.1:9424-38949 GCA_000787875.1 Solanum virginianum
GAGTTATGTTTGTACTTCCCGCTTTACATATTCGGTACGTCTTTCGTATTGACCCTCTTTCTTTGGGGGCTGCGTTTCATGCCCACAGGTTCTAACGTACAGGTTAGAGGACCTCCATCTTTGGACCTCCACTTGCCGTCTGAAGATCTCCCTTACTTCGGAGCCACTTTTGGTATACTTACTTTGTTAGCATTTTGTTACTACAGACTACATTCATTTTGGGAATGACGGGGGCCCTGTCCCATCTCTTTTGTCGGCATATTTATTTAGAGGTCTGTGGACTACTGTGAGTATGGGCTATGTTAGTCAGTTGTATATTATGTCTGTATATTGAGTTTGGGAGTTATGTCTGTCAGTTTTAATACTATGTTTGATTGCTGTGTTAGTTGGGCGGTTTGACCGCAGCGGTGACCTTGTCGGCCTGCATTCGTATGGATATGTTTGTATAAATGTTTGTGTTGTCTATTGGAATCTCTTATTTCAGGTGGTTAGTCAGAAAAACAGAGGAGACTCTGCCAAAGTTTCTGTAAATAATAAGGTGTCTATAATCCGATTTAGTTTGGTAATACTATCTGGGTGCCCCAATCGGGTACCAGTCACGGCCCATAGGTTGGGTCGTGACAGATATGATGAAACTTCATATCACTGAGGACATGACTTTAGATTGAAAAGAGTGGAGGTCACGTATCAGAGTAGAGGACTATTAGACTAGTAAGAGCGGGTCGATAGATGACTTTGTGATAGAGAAGAATAGTAGGAGTAGTGATGTCTTTACATCGTATATTGTCATTATTAGTCCTATATTTGTTTACTTTTAGCGTAGTTACATTGCTTTTATATTTTGTGTTGTCATTAGTTGCTATTTCTGTTCCCTTTCTTTTCCTTTTCTTTTTTACCATATCTAGTTTATTCTACTTATGGATTTTTGAGATGAGGGTTCCCAGGAAACCCCTCTATCTCTATGAAATAGTGGTAAGGTCTATGTACATTCTACCCTCCCCATACCCTACTTGTGGGATTCCACTGGGTATGTTGTTATTGTTGGTTCCTATTATGAATAATTACTTATTTATATTTTTTCCAATTAAGTCACATTTTTAAAAATATGATTGATTTTTTAAGGTCATACTCATATGCCTCCACCAGTCACATTCATGCCCACATCATGCTACGCTAGCACACAGGGTGATACCTTGATGACACTCCATGCAACGTTATGTCACAACGCCAGGATGCTCCACTACGTAGACTGATAGATGGTGACCAAAGGCTCGTCATTGAACCTGATGGTTTTCGGTATGATTTATCTATTTTCATATTTTATGATAATTTTATTTATGGTTTTTCAAGACAAGGTTCCTAGGAAATAGCCTCTCAACCTCGTGAGGTAGTGGTAAGATCTGCATATATTCTACCTTCCACAAACCCTATTTGTGGGATTCTACTGGATATGTTGTTGTTGTTATTATGATAATGCTTATTAACTCGACTGTCTCACTATGGAGGCAACTTTCTCACCATGGCGGGATCAATTCTACCATGGTGGTTAATTGTTAATTTTCTAAAAGTTTTCAAAAATCACCTTCAGGAATGTTAGAGTAATTTACAGCCTCATAAACAAATATTGTATAATTAGGAGTTGTTAATTAGTAATTTTCTAAAAAAAATTAAAAATCACTTTCAGGAATGTTTCAGTAATTTTACAACTTCATAAACAAATATCATATAATTAGAACTTTTTTTTGGTTAATAATTTTTGAGATATCTTTTAATGATCATGTTATGAACCTTTCAAACTACAATCTAGAGATTAATTTTTTTATAGTTTTAAAATGTTATTAAAAAATTTATTCGATCAATCTAAAATATGTGCATGTTAAATAATAGTCTAACAATTTGTTAGTTTAAACAGTCAAATTTCCATAATTTTTTAAAATATCAGAAAAAATATGTAAACAATGGCCTATAAAGTGATATTTATGTAAATTATCATCAATAGAATCTTCTATATAGTACCTATTTGTCAGTATTTACTTGCCTTTAGGTTTAAATTATCAATAGAATCACAAACAGCAAAAACAATAATCAATTTAAATTTTCATCTCTTGAATTTTTTTAAATTATGATAATAATTATACTTTGGTGAGTTGAATTATAGGCCTATGAACACTACGTTATATGATTGAAGTTTGGTTGTTAGGGGTCAATCAACGGATCCTCACTTTTATGTGGTAGAAAAAAATTCAAACTCTGGTAAGTTATATATTTTTGCTTTATTCTTATTTGATTTTCAAAACCAAAAAAGATCTAATCAACATTTATTGTATATGCATATTTTCATTTGCTGGTATTATCCTGAAGTGTAGGTGATGCAAAAGTCTTTAAGTATAGTTAGAAAGAAGTGTCCTTAATTGGAGGAACGCTCCCCTTGGCTTTTGAGTCTTTTGCATTAATTTTAGATTTTATGGCATGGTTCCTATTATGAGTTTTTCGGAAATAGCCTCTCTATCCCTATGAGGTAGTGGCAAAGTCTGTGTATATTTTACCCTCCTAGACCCCACTTGTGGGATTCCACTGGATATGTTGTTGTTGTTGTTCCTATTATGAATAATTACTTATCTATGTTTTTTTCAACTTCATCACATTTTTAAAAGTATGATAGAATTTTTAAGGTCATACCATGTGCCTCCACCAGTCACACTCATGTCCACATTGGCCAACACTAGCATAAAGGGTCATACCTTGATAACACCACCATGCAACATTACGTCACAATGCCAGGATGCTTCACCACCTAGAAAGATTGCTTCAGCACCTAGATAGATAGTTGGTTACCAGAGGCTCATCATTGAACCTGACGGCTTTGGGTATGAGTTATCTATTTTCATATCTTATGATAATTCTATATATGAGTTTTTGAGACGAGGGTTCTCAGAAAATAGCCTCTCTATATTGCGAGGTAGTGTTAAGGTCTGCGTACATATTTCTACCCTCCTCAGACTTAGCTTGTGGGATTCCACTTGGTATGTTACTGTTGTTATGATAATGCTTATTAACTAGTTCATGTATTCAAACTTCAAATATTTTAACCATTATATTCCAGGTTTAAACCGCGTCATGAAATTGGAAAGTTTTTTTATGTTGTATATGTCACGACCCAACCCCGTGGGCCGTGACTAGTGCCCGGATAGGGCACCCAAACGCAAACACCACGCCGGATTACAAACAAATGTCTTATTTTTACAGAAAATTCGACAAAGTTTCATTTGCTTTATCTATTACCCAAAATAAACATGCACTCAGAAAAATCCCAACAGATGCAACACAGAGCCAACAGAACATCAAATGTATATATACGGGCTGACAAGGCCACTATGGCGAGTGAAACCGCTCAACATACACATCATACATATCTAGCCATACAGACTGGGCACAACCCACACATATATACATCCACAAACCTCTAAGCAGACTGACAGAATCATAGGACAGGACAGGGCCCCGCCATACCCTCGAATAATCATATATGCAGGATAACAAATAAGCGTATATACAAAAAGTAGGCTCCGAAGTAAAGGGAGCAATTCAACAGCAAATGGAGGTTCTAAGCTAGGGGGTCGTCAATCCATATGTCGATACTTGCGGGCATGACACGCACCCCCCGAAGAAAGAGGGGTCAATACGAAATACTTATCGAGTATGTAAGCAGAATGTACAGAATATAAATCTGAGAAATAATAAAACCAAAAGTACAGAAGGCAAATACATATCCAAAATATCAAAATACTTACTTTCCAAAATACAAAGCATGCATATGCACAAAAAATATAGCCGTCCGCCTGTCAATGGCGCCATAACATCAGAAAGTTGCAAATCTCCGAATCTCCATCACATATCAAATATATGGTAAGTGAGCCACGCACTATGTATCATCGTCCCTATACTCACCCAACATATACCACCACCAAAAATAACATAAGTGAGCCAGGCATTACGTATCGCCGTCCCTGTACTCACAGTCAAACACCGCCTAACACCGAACATATCATAGTGCGCACGACAACCAATCGGCCCGGGAACCGGCGAACGATATCATAATAGGCACGAGCAGAGTAGTGAGTAATCAGATGCAATAAACCATTATCACGAATCCCAAAGATAAGTAAAATATTCATATTTGAAATTGAAATAACATTTATTACAAATTCCTTCAAAAGTTATTAAAAATGCTTAAAAGAGCATCACGAGACCCATGGCAAGTGGAGACCCGAGCTGGCCCAACTTGCGAGGAATATACTCATCCTAGATCACTCAAACTCCTATGAGGCATTTCAAAATAGTTTTCAAGGCAATTCGAGCTTTTTATCAAAAGTTACGGACGTTTATAGTTTTAAAATCAATAAGGATTAAATTCTTTCAAAATTACTCAAATTTCACAAATTCTTGCAACTTATAAATTACAAAGACATAGGAGTCAATATTATGACAGATTAACATAAGAATGCCAAGGAAAAAATACAGATCATACACATGCTCGGATTGCGAGAATGGAGTTCCCTCGAGACTCATATCATAGCCTATTTTTAACTAAGACATGCCAAAAGAAAAGGTTGCTTTACATACATCAAACACCCTCCAATTAAATACAAATGCAAGCCTACCCAACTTATGCTTCAGATTGCCCAAAATCTACAAATAATTCATAATAATGCTAAACAATTAGCTAACGACTTTTCGGTCATTGAATTCCAATTTTTCCCTTAATTCTACAACAAATTGGGCAGCATCTCCTCTCAAAATAAGCCACCCCGAGAATCCTTCTCGGCTCAAATCAATCAACAACAACAACAACAACTCAACAACATCAACAATCATTTCAAATGCCATTCTAATAACAATCACATTAAGTATCATTATTTAATCATATTTACAAAAACTGGATAGCATATACATTACAACAATTATAAATAGATACATTACCAAGTGACGAAGCATATGTGTAGTATCGGAATGTCAAAGTATGCTTCCAACCAACAGTGAATTTTAGTTCACTTTCAGTGACATCTTAAGAATGTCTATATATCTGTATTATATATCAAGAGTGAACTCAAGGATTTAATTAAAATATTAGTCACAAGTCTCATGAATGAAATTATTTTACTCATCATCTTCTAGCATTCCACTGCTATAAAGCCGGAACGTCGACTGCAAACGAAGGATCGCCAGGCCCCGGTTCCCAGGGTTAGGGCACACCCCCCAAAAAAAGAAGGGAGCTACGTCTGTGCATCTAAGAAACTCTAAATCAGGACTCATTAAATTAAAACAATTAAACATGAAAACTCCAAATAAAGTGATGAAACATTCAATGACTTAACTCAAACATGTAAGCTGTTAGAGATTTCTTTCAACTTTTAAACTTATAAAAAAAAAAGCAAGAACTTAAGGAAGTTGAGCAAAGGGCCACATATAGATTTTTGAACTATAATATCTAATGAAGTAAATCTATTTTAAAGTAACAAGAGGTACCCAGAACACAACAGATTATAATAATTAGTCTCATTGATAAGATTATAACCCTTGTAAACTCTTTCATATTTTTAATACGGAAAAATAAAAATAAACTAAAGATAAGATTTTATAGAAAAAAAATAAACTAAAAGTCTCAAACAACTTGCTAAGAAGAGATCTGAAGAAAGGATCTATAGGGAACTTTAAAAAAAATAGGAGACTAAAATGAACAAGTAATCACAACACCTCAATTCGAACAATAACATAGATTTCAGACAAATCCATTTGTTATTCTTTAAGATTTTTCAGAAATCCTTCAATGAAGTTTCTAATTTTGTAAAATAATACATGAACTAGAAATTAGAGACAATGGGACTTAGAACTCATGGAGTAAACAAAGAAAGTTGAAAATCTTACCACAGAAGATACAAAAGTTCTCTCTGGAGACTATTATGGGCGAAGACCACTATCAAAGAAGGAACTTGAGATGAAACCTTGAGATTGTAAAAGAATACTGCTAAAGATTATCTTCACAGGAGCGTATTCGTCATTCGCAGGCGAGCTCATCCTTTTCTTACCACTTCAACTCCTTAAATGAGCTAGGGTTTCCAAAGTGAAGAATAAATATTTTTCTTGCTCCAACAACACTTCTAAGCTACTTAGGAGACTCAAAATAGGTGGTTTGTATTAACAAAATTTTTTTATGGAATGGCTAGAAAAATTTTCCCCAATTCACTTTTCATGGCCGAAATTTCTTGCCTTTGGTTCTTCAACTTGCTTTGTTATTTTTTTTTCTAAGTACAAAAACGAGAAGAAACATAAGAGATAATCCTGCATATGGGTAGCTATATATATTCATGTATATGTGCAATACTTGCCAAGTGTACCACACTTGATCCAATCTAAAGCCAACAAATCTTAAGTGGACACCACTCAAGTTTCTTCAAGACCTCAACTTTCAAAAATTCTACTTCCGGTCCCAAACTTTTCCTAATTGATCCAATTAAGGACATACGGGTTCTAATATCCTCCCTCTCTTAAAACATTCATCCTCGAATGTTAAACCGACCTTACAAGTCATATAAACAATTTAGGAGGAGTTTCCTTCCAACTATCACAACAATACATTCAACGCTCAAAATTTAATTATCAAGTAACAAGGTCCACCGAAAGATTGAATTACCTGTAGATACTGAAAACAAGTGAGGATATTTCTTCTTCATCTGTTCTTCTTTTGACAATCAATATTAGCATAACAAGAAACTAGCCAATCCGTACCCATAATCACATCAAAATCAGTCATATCTAATTCTACCAGATCGGCCATAGTGCAGTGGCCACAAATAAATACCGGACAATCTCTATAGACATGACTGGCAGTAGGTGTGGCTACTTCAAAAGGCGCTATTGGCTCAAACTCTATCTCAATCTTATTAGCAACCAAAGGAGAAATATATGATAAAGTGGGAACAGGATCAATCAATGCATACACATCTCGAGAACAAACAAGTAATGTACCTATAATCATATTCGGCGATGCCTCCTGGTCTTGACAGCTGGCCAGTGGATAAGTGCGGTTCGAAGGACCACCAGAACCTGGGACTCTACCACGACCCCCCGCCATGATATGCTAATGCTGGAGTACCTTGCCCCGCAAGGTGCATAGTTACCGAGGCTAAGGAGGAAGTACTGGCTAACCCGGTCGACTGAACTAACCTATCTGCTCCACTTCTAACTGGACAATCTCTCCACTAGTGGCCCTGACGGGCACACGTGAAGCAGGCACTGGTGGAGCGGTAGCACTCCCCGGGGTGCCGTCTCCTACAGTAAGAGCACGGAGGTATAGGTGCTCCTATTGAACTACTAGAGCCTCTGCACGATTGTGACCCTGAAACGCTAAAACTTGGGTCTTCCCCTAAATAACCTGCACCCCATGATTCCCTACTAGTAGACTGCAGGGATGCACTCTGTACAAGCTGGGGAGGATATCTGCCCTGCTGCAGCTGAGGCTGTTTGTCTTAAAATTCCCCAGAATACCCAAATGATCGGACCCTTTTGGGTTGGCCCCTGTCATCTCCTCTGTCGGTCTGACGCCCCCTTCGGCGATCCTCCATGCCTTGGGCGTGATCCTGAATGCAAGCGATGTCCATGCGTCCTGGGCTGCCATTACAAAGTAACTGTCAATATAAGACGGGTCCAGCCCTACTATGTACCGGTGCATCCGGTCCGTCATATTAGCAATATGTGCGGGCGCATATCTGGCCAACGAATCTAATTCCAATCTATATTCTTGAACTGACCTGCCTCGCTGTTTTAGCATTAGGAATCTATTCTCTCTAGCTCGTCTCACCTCTAGGGGTAGAAAATGGGCCAAAAATGCCTCAGTGAACTCGCACTAAGAGGATGGAGGGGCACCCTCACCTCTAGATAATATCTAAGACTCATACAAGTTAGCTACAACGTAATGCAGTCGATAGGATGCCATCTCAACTGATTCTTTCTCCAATGCACAAATCAGTCGCAGAGTCCGCTACATTTGCCGGACAAACTCATGGGGGTCCTCCGTGGGTTTGAACCCAAAGAACTCTGGTGGTCCGCATGCCAGAAAATCATGAGCCCATGAACTGTCACGGTGGCCTACCTGCTGACCACCTGCGCCCTGTTTTTAGGCCTAGATTGCCACCAGCTGAGTCAATAACTAGACTACCTCTCGCATCTCCCCGATCTCTACACCATGCCGAGAGGCTGGAGGTTCTGGCACTCAAACCTCAGGAGCTGGCAGTGTAGTCGAACTAGCTATCGGAGGTGCAATATTCGAGTCACTCTGAACACGAGCCCTGGTAGTCACGCGGGCCCGACTGGCCTCACCTATCGCTGCAGGTCTACCACTCTGGGAAGCTGGGGTCTTTTTCGGAGGCATTGCTGAAAATAAAACATATTATCAGATAAGGATCATCCTACTAACATAGCTCTACTGCACAATCTAAGATCAGCAAGACAAAATAATATCCTAAATGTCCTGTAGCCTCCTATTTATAGATGCGGTACACGACACGCTGATAAATAAGACTCTAGTAGACACAGTTTGTGGACGATCCAAGGACGAACTGCTCTGATACCACTTCTGTCACGACCCAACCCCATGGACCGTGACAAGTACCCGGATTGGGCACCCAAATGCAAATACCACGCCGGATTGCAAACAAATGTCTTATATTTATAGAAAATTTGACAGAGTTTCGTTTGCTTTATCTATTACCCAAAATAATCCTGCACTCAGAAAAATCCCAACAGATGCAACACAGAGCCAAAAGAACATCAAATGTATATATACGGGCCAACAAGGCCACTATGGCGGTTAAAACAGCGCAACATACACATCATACATATCTAACCATACAGACTGGACACAACCCACACATATATACATCCACAAACCTCTAAGCATACTGACAGAATCATAGGACGGGACAGGGCCTCATCGTACCCTCAAATAATCATATATGCAGGATAACAAATAAGCGTACATACCAAAAGTAGGCTGCGGAGTAAGGGGAGCACTTTAATAACAAATGCAGGTCCTAAACTGGGGGGTCGTCAATCTGTACGTTGGTACATGCGGGCATGACACGTTGGAGTTTCCATCCAACTATCACAACAATACATTTAACGCTTAAAATTTAATTATCAAGTAACAAGGTCCACCGAAAGATTGAATTACCTGTAGCTACTGAAAACAAGTGAGGATATTTCTTCTTCATCTGTTCTTCTTTTGACAATCAACATTAGCATAAAAAGAAACTAGCCAATCCATACCCAAAATCACATCAAAATCAGTCATATCTAATTCTACCCGATCGGCCATAGTGTAGTGGCCACAAATAAATACCGGACAATCTCTATAGACATGATTGGCAATAGGTGTGGCTACTTCAAAAGGCGCTATTAACTCAGAATCTATCTCAATCTCATTAGCAACCAAAGGAGAAATATATGATAAAGTGGGATCAGGATCAATCAATGCATACATAGCTCGAGAGCAAACAAGTAGTATGCCTGTAATCACATTCGGCGATGCCTCCTAGTCTTGACAGCTGGCCAGTGCATAAGTGCGGTTCGAAGGACCGCTAGAACCAGGGACTCTACCATGACCCCCCTCCACGATCTGCTAATGCTGGAGTACCTCGTTCCGCAGGATGCATAGCTACTGAGGTTGAGAAGGAACCATCGGCTGACCCAGTCGACTGTACTAATCTATCTGCTCCACTTCAAATTGGACAATCTCTCCATTGGTGGCCCTGACGGCCACACGTGAAGCAGACACCAGTGGCACGGTAGCACTCCCCGAGGTGCCATCTCCTACAGTAAGAGCACGGAGGTATGGGTGCTCCCATTGAACTGCTAGAGCCTCTGCCCGATTGTGACCCCTAAACGTCGATACTCAGGCCTTCCCCTTAGTAACCTACACCCCCTGATTCCCTACTAGCAGACTGCAGGGATGCACCCAGTACTGGCTGGGGAGGATATCTACCCTGCTGCAGCTGAGGCTGCCTGTCTCGAAATTCCCCGGAATACCCAGACGATCGGGCCCTTTTGGGCTGGCCCCTGTCATCTCCTCTGTCGGTTTGACGCCCCCTGCAGTGATCCTCCGTATCCTGGGCGTGGGCCTAAATGCGGGTGATGTCCATACCGGCCTAGGCCGCCATCACAAAGCTGCAGTGATTCTCCATGCCTTAGGCATAGGCCTGAATGCAAGCGATGTCCATACTGGCCTAGGCTGCCATTACAAAGCAACTATCGATATAAGACGGTTCCAGCCCTTCTATGTACCGGTGCATCCGGTCTGTCAGATTAGCAACATGTGCGGGCGCATATATGGCTAACGAATCAAATTCTAATCTATATTCTCAAACTAACCTACCCCGCTATTTTAGCATCAGGAATCTATCCTCTCTAGCTCGTCTACCTTCTGGGGGTAGAAAATAGGCCAAAATGCCTTGGTGAACTCGCCCCAAATGGTTGGAGAGGCTCCCTCCCCTCTAGATAATATCTAGGACTCATACCAGTTAATTGCCAGGTCATGCAAGCGGGTACGATGCCAGCTCAACTGATTCTGTCTTCGATACACAAATCAGTCGCAGAGTCCGCTACATTTGCCGGACAAACTTATGGAGGTCCTATGTGGGTTTGGACCCAAAGAACTCTAGTGGCCCGCATGCCAGAAAATCACGAGCCCGTGAACTGTCACGGTGGCCTACCTGCTCACCGCCTGCGCCTAGTCTTGGGGCCTGTCCTGCCACCAGCTGAGCTAATAACTGGACTGCCTCTCGCATCTCCCTGATCTCTACACCATACCGAGAGGCTGGAGGTTCTGGCACTCGAACCTCAGGAGCTAGCGGTGTAGCCGAACTAGCTGTTGGAGGTGCAATGTCTGACTCACTCTGAACACGAGCCCTAGTAGTCACGTCAGCCCGACTAGCCTCACCTACCGCTGTAGGTCTACCACTCCGGGCAGCTGGGGTCTTTTTTGATGGCATTGCTAAAAATAAAACATATTATCAGACAAGGATCATCCTACTAGCATAGCTTTACCGTACGATCTAAGATTAGAAAGACAAAATATAAAACATATTATCAGATAAGGATCATCCTACTAACATAGCTCTACTGCACAATCTAAGATTAGAAAGACAAAATAATATCCTAAATGTCCTGTAGCCTCCTGCTTATAGATGTGGTGCACGACATATCGATAAATAAGACTCTACTAGACACGGTTTGTGGATGTTCCAAGGACGAATTACACTGATACCACTTCTGTCATGACCCAACCCCGTGGGCCATGACTAGTGCCTGGATTTAGCACCCAAACGCAAACACCACGCCGAATTACAAACAAATGTCTTATTTTTACAAAAAATTCAGTAGAGTTTCATTTGCTTTAACTATTACCCAAAATAACCCTGCACTCAGAAAAATCCCAACAGATGCAACTTAGAGCCAACAGAACATCAAATGTATATATACGGGCCGACAAGGCCGCTATGGCGGGTGAAACCGCTCAACATACACATCATACATATCAAACCGTACAGACTGAGCACAACCCACATGTATATACATCCACAGACCTCTAAGCAGACTGACAGAATCATAGGATGGGACAGGGCCCCGCTGTACCCTCGAGTAATCATATATGCAGGATAACAAATAAGCGTACATACCAAAAGTAGGCTGCGGAGTAAGGGGAGCACTTTAATAACAAATGCAGGTCCTAAGCTGGGGGGTCGTCAATCTGTACGTTGGTACATGCGGGCATGACACGCAGCACCTGAAGAAAGGGGGTTCAATACAAAATACATATCTAGTATGTAAAGCAGAATGTGCAGAATATAAATTTGAGGAATAATCGAAACAAAAGTATAGAAGGCAAATACATATCCAAAAATATCAAAATACTTACTTTCCAAAATACAAAGCATGCACAGGCATAAGAAATATGGTCGCCCGCCCATCAATGGCGCCATAACATCAGAAAGTTGCAAATCTCTGAATCCCCATCACATATCAAACATAGGGTAAGTGACCCAGGCACTACATATTGCCATCTCTGTACTCACCTAACACATACCACCACCAGAAATAGCATAAGTGAGCCAGACGCTATGTATCGCCGTCCCTGTACTCACAGTCAAACACCACCTAACACCGAAACATATCATAGTGTGCACGACAACCAACCGGCCCGGGAATCGCTGAACGATATCATAATAGGCACGAGCAGAGTAGTGAGTAATCAGATGCAATAAACCATTATCACGAATCCAAAAGATAAGTAAAATATTCATATTTGAAATCGAAATAACATTTATTACAAATTCCTTCAAAAGTTATTTAAAATGCTTAAAAGGGCATCACGGGACTCACGGCCGGGGGAGACCCGAGCTGGCCCAACTTACGAGGAACATACTCATTATAGATCACTTAAACTCCTACGAGGCATTTCAAAATGATTTTCAAGGCAATCAGAGCTTTTTATAAAAAGTTATGGACGTTTTTAGTTTTAAAATCAATAAAGAATAAATTCTTTCAAAATTACTCAAATTTCACAAATTCTTGCAACTTACAAATTACAAAGACATAGGAGTCAATATATATGACAGATTAACATAAAAATGCCAAGGAACAAATACAGATCATACACATGCTCGGATTGCGAGAATGGAGTTCCCTCGAGACTCATATCATAGCCTATTTTTAACTATGACATGCCAAAAGGAAAGGTTGTTTTACATACCTAAAACACCCTCCAATTCAATCCAAACGCAAGCCAACCCAACTTATGCTTCAGATTACCCAAAATCTACAAATAATTCGTAATAATGCTAAACAATTAGCTAACGACTTTTCGGTCATTGAATTTCAATTTTGCCCTTAATTCTACAAGAAATTGGGAAGCATCTCCCCTCAAAATAAGCCACCCCAAGAGTCCTTCTCGGCTCAAATAAATCAACAACAACAACAACAACAACAACCCAACAACATCAATAATTATTTCAAATGCCATTCTAACAACAATCACACTAAGTATCATTATTTAATCAAATTTATAAAAACTGGACAACATATACATTATAACAATTATAAATAGATACATTACCAAGTGACGAAGCATATGTGTAGTATCAGAATGTCAAAGTATGCTTCCAACCAACAATGAATTTCAATTCAGTTTTAGTTACATCTTAAGAATGTCTATATATGAAGCAAGAACTTAAGGAAGTTGAGCAAAGGGCCACATATAGATTTTTGAACTATCATATCTAATCAAGTAAATCTATTTTAGAGTAACAAGAGGTACCCAGAATACATCAGATTATAATATTTAGTCTTATTAATGAGATTATAACCCTTGTAAACTCTTTCATATTTTTAATATGGAAAAAAAATAAACAAAAGATCAGATTTTATAGAAAAAAATAAACTAAAAGTCTCAAACAACTTGCTAAGAAGAGATCTGAAGAAAGGATCTATAGGGAACTTTTAAAAAAATATAGGAGACTAAAATGAACAAGTAATCACAACACCTCAATTCTAACAATAACATAGATTTCAGACAAATCCATTTGTTATTGGAACTTTAAAAGAAAAAATAGGAGAATGAAATGAACAAGTAATCACAACACCTCAATTCGAACAATAACATAGATTTCAGACAAATCCATTTGTTATTTTCTAAGATTTTTCAGAAATCATTCTCTCTGGAGACTATTATGGGCGAGGACCACTATTAAAGAAGGAACTTGAGATAAAACCTTGAGATTGTAGAAGAATACTACTAAAGATTATCTTCACAGGAGCTTATTCGTCATTCGCAGGTGAGCTAATCCTTTTCTTACCACTTCAACTCCTTAAATGAGCTAGGGTTGCCAAAGTGAAGAATAAATATTTTTCTTGCTCCAACAACACTTCCAAGCTACTTAGGAGACTCAAAATAGGTGGTTTGTATCAACAAAAAATTTTTTTGGAATGGCTAGAAAAATTTTCCCCAATTCACTGTTCATGGCCGAGAGTTCTTGGCTTTGGTTCTTCAACTTGCTTTTTTATTTTTTTTCTAAGTACAAAAAGGATAAGAAACATAAGAGATAATCTTGCATATGGGTAGATATATATATTCATGTATATGTGCAAGAGTTGCCAAGTGTAACACACTTGGTCTAATCTAAAGCCAACAAATCTTAAGTGGGCACCACTCAAGTTTCTTCAAGACATCAACTTTCAAAAATTCCATTTCCGGTCTCAAGCTTTTCTTAATTGATCCAATTAAGGACATACGGGTTCTAACATCCTCCCCCCCTTAAAACATTCATCTACGAATGTTAAACCGACCTTATAAGTCACATAAACAATTTAGGGGGAGTTTTCTTCCAACTATCACAACAATACATTCAATGCTCAAAATTTAATTATCAAGTAATAAGGTCCACCGAAAGATTTAATTACCTGTAGATACTGAAAACAAGTGAGGATATTTCTTCTTCATCTGTTCTTCTTTTGACAATCAACATTAGCATAACAAGAAACTAGCCAATTTATATCCATAATCACGTTAAAATCAGTCATATCTAATTCTACCAAATCAGCCATAGTGCAGTGGCCACAAATAAATATCAGACAATCTCTATAGACACGACTGCCAGTAGGTGTGGCTACTTCAAAAAGGGGTATTAGCTCAGACTCTATCTCAATCTCATTAGCAACCAAAGGAGAAATATATGATAAAGTGAGATCAGGATCAATCAATGTATACACTTCTTAAAAGCAAACAAGTAATATACCTGTAATCACATTCGGCGATGCCTCCTGGTCTTGACAGCTGGCCAGTGCATAAGTGCTGTTCAAAGGATCGCTAAAACCTCGGACTCTACCACAACCCTCCGCCACAATCTGCTAATGCTGGAGTACCTCGCCCCGTAGGGTGTATAGCTACCAAGGCTGAGCAGGAACCACCGGGTGACCCGGTCGACTGAACTAACCTATCTGCTCTACTTCTAACTGGACAATCTCTCTATTGGTGGCCCTGACGGCCATATGTGAAGCAGGCACTAGTGACGTGGTAGCACTCCCCAGGGTTCCATCTCCTATAGTAAGAGCACGGAGGTATGGGTGGTCCCATTGAATTGCTAGAGCCTCTGCCCGATTGTGACCTTGAAACGCTGAAACTCGGGCCTTCCCCTAAATAACCTGCACCCTCGATTCCCTACTAGCAGACTGCGAGGATGCACCTTGTACTGGCTGGTAAGGATATCTGCCCTGCTGTAGCTATGGCTGCCTATCTCAAAATTCCCCGGAATACCCAAATGATCGGGCCTTTTTGGGCTGGCCCCTGTCATCTCCTCTGTCGATCTGACGCCCCCTGCGGCGATCCTCCATGCCTTGGGCGTGGGCCTGAATGCAAGTGATGTCCATGTCGGCCTGTGCTGCCATTACAAAGCAACTATCGATATAAGATGGGTCTATCCCTACTATATACCGGTGCATCCGGTCAGTCATATTAGCAATATGAGCGGGCTCATATCTGGCCAACAAATCAAATTCCAAGCTATATTCTCGAACTGACCTGCCCTGCTATTTTAGTATCAGGAATCTATCCTCTCTAGCTTATCTCACCTCTGGGGTAGAAAATGGGCCAAAAATGCCTCGGTGAACTCGCCCCAAATGGCTGGAGGGGCATCCTCACCTCTAGATAATATCTAGGACTCGTACCAGTTAGTTGCCATGTCATGCAGTCGGTAGGATGCCACCTCAACTGATTCTGTCTTCGATGCATAAATTAGTTGTAGAGTCCGCTGCATTTGTCGGACAAACTCATGGGGGTCCTCTGTGGGTTTGGACCCAAAGAACTCTGGTGGCCCGCATGCCAAAAAATCATGAGCTTATGAACTGTCACGGCGGCCTACCTGCTCACCGCCTGAGCCCTATCTTTGGGCCTGTCTTGCCACCAGCTTGAGTCACTAACTAAACTGCCTCTCGCATCTTCCTAATCTCTAGACCATATAAAGAGGCTGGAGGTTCTGGCACTCGAATCTCAGGAGCTGACGGTGTAGCCGAACTAGCTGTCAGGGGTGCAATGTCGAACTCACTCTGAACATGAGCCCTAGTAGTCATGCAGGCCTGGCTGGCCTCACCTACCGCTGCAGGTCTACCACTCCGGGCAGCTGGGGTCTTTTTTGGAGGCATTGCTGAAAACAAAACATATTATCAGATAAGGATTATCCTACTCGCACAGCTCTACCGCACAATCTAAGATCCGGAAGACAAAATAATATCCTAAATGTCTTGTAGCCTCCTGTTTATAGATGTGATGCATGACACACCGATAAACAAGACTCTACTAGACACGGTCTATGGACGTTCCAAGGATGAACTGCTCTGATACCACTTCTGTCATGACCCAACCCCGTGGGCTGTAACTAGTGCCCGAATTGGGCACACAAACGCAAACACCATGCCTGATTGCAAACAAATGTCTTATTTTTACAAAAAATTTGACAGAGTTTCGTTTGCTTTATCTATTACCCAAAGCCACATCATTTTGGGTCAGGCATGTCAAGCGAGTAGAAATAGATGCAAAGTCTTTCACAAATCATCAATAGTAGCTAGCAAATCCCATAAAACTTCTCACCTCAGTGCTTGATCTTGGATGAACCTAATTTTTAGCTACTTCAACCATTTGGAGATATACCATGTCCCCTTCCTTCGTAATAACATGCCTTAGGAAGGCAACAGAGGATAACCTGAATTCACACTTGGGAAATTTTGCATGCAATTTTTGTTTCCCTATGACACCCAGAATAATGTGAAGATGGTCCATATGCTCTTCCTTACTCTTTGAATAGACCAAAATATTGTTAGTTAATACTATAACAAACGAGTCTACAAATAGTTAAAACATCTCATTCATCAAACTCATAAAAGATGTAAGAGCATTGAGCGAACCAAAAGACATCACAAAAAATTCATAATGACCAAACCTAGTCTTAAAAGTAGTCTTAGGCACATCCTTAGGCCTAATCTTTAACTAGTGATAGCCCAATGTAAGATCTATTTTTGAGAACAATGAAGCACTTTACAACTGGTCAAAATACAGTCCTTTAGCCTAATCTTTAACTAGTGATAGCCCAATCTAAGATATACTTTTGAGAACATTGAAACACCTTACAACTGGTCAAAGAACATCAATACAGTGAAGCGGGTACTATTTGCGGAAAGTGGCCTTATTTAATAGTTAGTGGTCTATACACATTCTCATGCTCCCATTGTTCTTCTTAATAAATAAGACTGGATCACCTCATGACAAAGGACTAGGACGAACAAACCCCTTATCAAGAAGTTCTTGAATATGAACCTTAGGCTCTCTTAACTATACTTAGGACATACAATAAGGAGGGACACAAATAGGATGGTTTAGGCTATAAATCGATATAGAAATCTATATGACTATCAGGAGGCATACCCGAGAAATCTGTACAAAAGACTCCTATAAATTCATATACTATAGAAATGGAAAAAATAAAAGGGGACTCTGCCTTAACATCCCTAACATGCACCAAATATGCTAGACAACCTTGCTGCCCCATTTTTCTAGCCTGAATATAAAAGATGACCTTAGCTAGCTTAGGCTTATCCAACTCTTTCAACTCTAACCTTTCCTTATTCAGGATCTCTAGAGCAATAGCCTTAGCATGAAAATTAAGCATTGTATTATAAAGGGATAACCAAGTCATGCCTAAAATCACATTGAAGTCAGTCATATCCAAAATTACCAAGTCAGCCCAAGTCTGGAATCCCATAAAAAAAATAGAGCAAGCCCAATAAACATAGGTAACTATAACAAGCTCTTCAACCATGGTGGAAACATGAATGGGGTGTCTAGTATATAAAAAATAACATCAAATACCAAGGGTAACTTTCTAAACTAGAACTTAATTTAGCGGCCTTTCCAAAAGGTGTGAATGCAAATAAAAAATATTTCCTGGATAAGCTTCATGACCTGGCGGTCTTCGTAATAGAAGAGACATTTGGCGATAAGCTTGTGCTTGTTTGGAGAGATCATCATAAAGGATTAAAGTGTGTCGTTCACGATACATAAAATATTCAGCCAGAGCTGCTCCTGTATAAGGAGTAAGATATTGTAATATAGCAGGGGAATCCGCCGTTTCGGCTACCACAATAGTGTATTCCATTGCTCCCTTTTCCTGTAAAGTAGTTACTACCTTGTCACGACCCAACCCCGTGGACCGTGACTAGTGCTCGAATGGGCACCCAAACATAATCCTTAAACCAAATTTCAGATAGGTGGCTTACGCAAACACAAGTATCAAACCTATCATCAAAGCTGATCAAACATATTCAAACTTTTAAGGAAGTTTCCAGACAGGTTTACTTATACTTCTCAGATTATCTGAAAATGACATGCATATAGAAAATTATTAACAGAGTCCAAACAGAATCAAAAGAATATCATATGTGTGTATATGGGCCGACAAGGACGCAATGGCGGGTAAAACAGCCTATCAAACAAATCAAACATATTATGCAGCTCTAATCAGACAAACTGGGCACAACCCACACGTGTATGTATTCACAGACCTCTAACAGACTGACAGAATCATAAGACGGGATAGGGCCCCGTCGTACCCCTGAACGAATATATATACATATAATGCAACAGACGAAAGTACACATAAAAACCAAAAGTTTGCTCCGAAATAGGGGAGCACTTCAAACCGCAAAAGGATATCCTAAGCTAATGAGTCACCCAACTGTGTGTCAGAACATGTGGGCATGAATGCAGCCCCCGAAGCAAAGGGGGTCAGTACGAAATATGTACTGAATATGTAAAGCAAAATGTACAGAATATAAATCAGAGTAATCATTAAAACAAAAGTATAAAAGTCAAATGCATATCTAAAACATCAAAATATTTATGTGCAAAATACCTACATCATGCCTAACGAACAGAACCGGTGGTGATCTCCGGAACATATGCCATCCACACATGTCACCAGAAAGTTCAAATCTTCAAAATCTCCATCACATAATATAAACATAAGATAAGTGAGCCAGGGAAGACCACTACACTCACGTGAGCCAGGGAAGACCACTGCACTCATAAGCCATAATGCCAACATATCAAAAGCCTAGCGCCTTATAAACCAGTCTAAGCAAAGCCGGCCCATGGGCAAACTAACCCGCCGTATACAACCTAGCACCAGAATATGTATATATATATCATAATACGCAGATAACAATCGGCCTGGGAACCAGTGAACAATATCATACTAGGCACGAGCAGAGTCGTCAGTGATCATATGCATAAAATCATTATCAAAAATCCAAAAGATATGTAAAATATTCATATTTGAAATCAAAATAATACTTTCTACAAATTCTTTTAAGAATTATCAAAATCGCATAAAAAGGCAGCGCGGGACCCATAGCCGGTGGGAACTCGACCTGGCTTAATCTACGAGGAACATACTCACCCTAGATCATACAAACTCCTATGGAGCATTTCAAAATAGTTTCCGAGACAATCTGAGCTTTCTTTCAAAAGTTACGAACATTTATAGTTTCCAAAATCATTAAAAAACATGCTTATATACACGTTTAGATGATGTCCAAGCATTTCTTCACCCTCCAATCACCATATTATACCAAATAAACATCCAATGTATACTCCCAAAAAAACTAACATTATGCTGCATACATAGACCCAATTCTGCCCCAACATTTCTACATATACATATAAATGATTTTTCACTACTATCTTCACTCTACAATGATCATGTTATGATAACAAATTACCAATTCATAATTCCAACACAATACAACACAATTCAACATATATTACACCACACAGCTTCATCACCCATACACACAACTCACTTCCAACTTTCAAGTTTCCATGATTTTTGTTCATTTCAACATACTACAACATACATAGCACTTTAATAACACATAAAGCAAAATAAATTCTTACCTTATCACTTTAACCCCTCAATTGAGCTAGGGTTCCAATTCTTGAAGAAAGAAGTATTTTCTTGCCCCAACAACCTCATCAAGCTACAAAGGAGACCCCATGTAGTAGATTTGTAAAATCAAAATAATTTTGGAATAGAAGAAAGTGAATTTTAAATTTCCAAGACTTTGGCCGTGGCTCTTTCTTTGGTTCTTCAACTTGTTCTATTTTTTTTCTTACTAAATTTTAAGTATAAAAGATGAGGTAGTAATATGATAATCTTACACACACATATATATTTATAGATAGCAACACTTGCCAAGTGTGTGGGACCCACAACACACTTGGCCCAATTAAAACTCAACATGAATCAAATGGGTCCCACTTTATCTTCAAAAACCTTCTTTCAAAAATTCCACTTTGGTCCCAAACTTTCCAAAAATGCCACTTTGGTTCTAAACTTTCCTAGTTGCTCCCATGCACGAAATGTAGGTTCTAATATCCTCCCCCCTTTAGAACGTTCATCCTCGAATGTTAAACCGGCCTTACAAGCCATATGAACAATTTAGGGAGAGTTTCACCTCATCCCTTGCTTTGTTAAATCACATATGGATCAATCAACTTGGTCTCTTCAACCGCAAACCAACCAATCTGTGAGTTTAATATGCCTAGCTTGGGGTTTAAAAACTCATGTTGGACTCTGGATAGGCTTTTAGGTAGAATACCTACAGGCTAGTCTATTGTAGAAATGTAGTTGGTGACTATCAAGCATTAATTAATTTTCTTTCTCATGAAGTGGCGGTCATTCTCTATATGTTTTGTCCTCTCATAAAGCACTAGATTAGCTACCATTGGTAGAGTTGCTTTGCTGTCACTATATACATTAACAGGAAGAGTTATATCAACACCAAGTTCCTTCAGTAACCCTGCTAACCAAATGAACTCAGCTACTATTGGAGTAATGCTGCTATAGTCTGCTTCGGCAGAGCTTCTTGAAGTAGTAGTTTGCTCCTTTGATTTCCAGATAATGAGAAAATTTCCAAGCTTTACTATATATCCCTTTCACTGACCTCTTAGGATTAGAATATGCAGCCCAGTCTACATCAACATAGGTTGATATCTCACAACTATATTTATTGGACAAGAACACTTCTTGACTTGGCTATTTATTCAAGTACCTGACTATTTGATTGCAACTTCCATTTGAGATTGTTTACGGGCTTGTAGCAGAACTTGCTCCTCTGGGCAGCCGGGGTCTTTCTCAGAGGCATTACTGAAACCAAACCAGTCTGTCAAATAGAGAGTCATCCTACTAAAACAGCTCTATCGCATGATCTAAGATCAGAAAGAATAAATGACATCCTAAATATCATGTAGCCTCCTACTTATAGATGTGGGGTTCGACACACCGATAAATAAGACTCTACTAGACACGGTCTGTGGACACTTCGAGGATGAACTGCTCTGACACCACTTCTGTCACGACCCAACCCCGTGGACCGTGACTAGTGCCCGGATGGGCACCCAAACACAATCCCAAACCATATTTCAGATAGGTGGCTTTCACAAATACAAGTATCAAACCTATCATCAAAGCTGATCAAACATATTCAATCTTTTAAGGAAGTTTCCAGACAGGTTTACTTATACTTCTCAGATTATCCAAAAATGACATGCATATCAAAAATTATTAATAGAGTCCAAAGGGAATCAACAGAATATCGTATGTGCGTATATGGGTTGACAAAACTACTATGGCAGGTAAAACCGCCTATCTAACATATCAAACATATTATGCAGGTCTATTCAGACAAACTGGGCACAACCTACACATGTATGTATCCACAAACCTCTAACAGACTGAAAGAATCATAAGACGGGACAGGGCCCTATCGTACCCCTAAACGAATATATATACAAATAATACAATGGATGAAAGTACACATATAAACCAAAAGTAGTCTCCAGAATAGGGGAGCACTTCAAATCGCAGAAGGATGTCCTAAACTGATGAGTGACCCAACTGTGTGTCAGAACCTGCGGGCATGAATGCAGCCCCCGAAGCAAAAGGGATCAGTACGAAATACGTACCAAATATGTAAAGCAAAATGCACAAAATATAAATCAAAGTAATAATCAAAACAAAAGTATAAAAGTCAAATGCATATCCAAAACATCAAAATGTTTATTTGCAAAATACCTACATCATGCCTAATGGACAGAACCGGTGGTGACCTTCAGAACATATGCCATCCACCACATGTCGCCAAAAAGTTCAAATCTCTGAAATCTCCATCACATAATATAAACATAGGATAAGTGAGCCAGGGAAGACCACTGCACTCACGTGAGCCAGGGAAGACCACTGCACTCACAAGCCATAATGCCAACATATCAAAAGCCCAGCCCCTTATAACCCCAGTCTCTGCAACGCCGACCCATGGGCAAACCGATCCATCGTATACAACCTAACATCAGAATGTGTGTATATATATCATAATGCACACGACAACCGGCCTGGGAATCGGTGAACAATATCATTCTAGGCACGAGCAGAGTCATGAGTGATCATATGCACAAAATCATTATCAAAAATCCAAAAGATATGTAAAATATCCATATTTGAAATCAAAATAATACTTTTTACAAATTTTTTTAAGAATTATCAAAATCGCGTAAAAGTGTGGCGTGGGACCCATGGCAGGTGGGAGCCCGAACTGGCCCAATCTACGAGAAACATACTCACCCTAGATCATACAAACCCCTACAGAGTATTTCATGGGACCCATGGCCAATGGAAACCTGAACAACCCTAACCTACGAGGAACATACTCACCCTAGAACATACGATCTCCTACGGAGCATTTCAAAATAGTTTCCGAGGCAATCTTAGCTTTCTTTCAAAAGTTACGAACATTTATAGTTTCCAAAATCATTAAAACATAAATTCTTGCAAAATTTATCAAACTTTTACATATTCTTACAACATACAATTTTTTAAAAAAAAAACATAGGAAACAATATTAGGACAAATTTACATAAGAGTGCCAAGGAACAAAGATGGACCATACATACCTGGCTGTTTATTCAAGTACCTGACTATCTAAATGCAACTTGCATTTGAGATTGTTTACGGGCTTGTAGGTACTGATACATAAGCTCGGATCGTGGGAATAGAGTTCCCTCGGGGATCATATCAAAGACTAATTTGAACTAGGACATACCAAAAGGAAAGGGGGTGCTTTACATACCTTAATCACTTCTCCAACATACTAGAAATGCAAACACGATCTAACTTATGCTTCTGGGTGTCTAATGTCTACAATTAATTTATAACAATGTTACACAATTAGTTAAAGATTTCTTGGGTGCTAAATTCCAAGTTGTCATTAAATTCTACGAAACATTCGGTAGCATTTTGCCTTAAAATAAGCCACCCCGATAATCCATCTCAGCTCAAATTATTTAATAGCAACAACAACAACAACCCAACAACCTTAACAAGCATTTCAAATGCTATTGCAACAACAAATACACTAAATATCATCATGTTATCACACTTACCAAAAACTGGACATAATGCTTATATTCATATTTAGATGATGTCCAAGCATTTCTTTCACCTTCCAATGACCATATTATACCAAATAAACATCCAATGTACACTCCTAAAACAACCTAACATTATGCTACATACATAGACCCAATTCGGCCACAACATTTCTACATATACATATAAATGATTTTCCACTACTCTCTTCACTCTACAATGATCATGTTATGCTAACTAAATACCAATTCATAATTCCAACACAATACAAAACAATTCAACAAATACTACACCACATGGCTTCATCACCCATACCCATAACTCACTTCCAACTTTTAAGTTTCCATGATTTTCTTTCATTTCAACATAGTACAACATACATAGCACCTTAATAACACATAGAACAAAATAAATTCTTACCTTATCACTTTAACCCCTCAATAGAGCTAGGGTTCAAATTCTTGAGGAAAGAAGTATTTTCTTGCCCCTACAACCTCATCAAGCTACTAAGGAGACCCCATGTAGTAGATTTGTAACATCAAACTAATTTTGGAATGGAAGAAAGTGGATTTTAAATTTCCAAGACTTTGGCCGTGGCTATTTCTTTGGTTCTTCAACTTGTTCTATTTTTTTTTCTTGCTAAATTTTAAGTATAGAAGATGAGGTAGTAATGATAATCTTACACACACATGTATATTTATAGATAGCAAGACATGCCAAGTGTATGGGACCCACAACACACTTGGCCCAATTAAAACTCAACACGAATCAAGTGGGTCCCACCTTATCTTCAACAACCTTCTTTCAAAAATTACACTTTCATCCCAAACTTTCTAAAAATACAACATTGGTCCCAAACTTTCCAAGTAGCTCCCATACACGAAATGCAGGTTCTAACATCCTCCTCCCTTTAGAACATTCATCCTCGAATGCTAAACCGGCCTTACAAGTCATATTAACAATTTAGGGAGAGTTTCACCTCACCCCTTGCTTGTTAAATCACATATGGATCAATAAACTTGGTCTCTTCAACCACAAACCAACCAATCTGTGAGTTTAATATGCCTAGCTTGGGATTTAAAAACTCATGTTGGACTCTGGATAGGCTTTTAGGTAGAATACCTACAGGCTAGTCTGTTGTAGCAATGTAGTTGGTGACTATCAAACATTAATTGATTTTCTTTCTCAAGAAGTGGCAATCATTCTCTATATGTTTTGTCATCTCATAAAGCACTGGATTGGCTACCATTGGTAGGGTTGCTTTGATGCCACTACATACATTAACAGGAAGAGTTATAACAACACAAAGTTCCTTCAGTAACCATACTAACCAAATGAACTCAGCTACTATTGGAGCAATACTTCTATATTCTGCTTCTACAGAGCTTCTTGAAGTAACAATTTTCTCCTTTGATTTCCAGATAATGAGAAAATTTCAAAGATATACTATATATCCCTTTCACTAACCTCTTGGGATTAGAAAATGCAGCCCACTCTACATCAACATAGGTTGATATCTCACAGCTATATTTATTAGAGAACAACACTCCATGACCTGGCTGTTTATTCAAGTACCTGACTATCTAAATGCAACTTCCATTTGAGATTGTTTACGGGCTTGTAGGTACTGCTTGAGATTATGGACACAAAAAGAAAAGTCATGTCTGGTCATGGTTAGGTATAAGAGTTTATCTATAAACTTTTGATGGGGTCCTTGGTCAGCCATAGTTTTAGCCTATTTTGTATCCTTGAAAATGTGCTCATCATACTCTTTTACCAGTTGCTCCATCATCAACTTTCCTTCTTGAAGATTTTATTATTGCGTTCAATCCATATCCTATAAAAACACTCAGCCATGAGAGTCTTGAATAATTGAACTACTGCAGACTTCCCTTTTCAATGTTGTACCCTCCATTGAGTGAACTGATTCCAGTAGCAGGGAGAAAAACTATGCATTTGGAGCCACCGAAGTATTTTGTTCCATAGAGAGCAAGTGAATTGGCATTGGGTCATTAGGTGTTCTATTGTCTCATTTTCTCTTTGACACAACCCACAGGTACTTATCACTTCGACACCCAATTTCTCTAACGTATCAGCAGTTGCTAACCTTTTGTGAAGAATGATCCACATAATAAAGTATGCCTTTGGCCTGGCTACATTGTTAAACAAGAGACCCTTCCAAGTAACTCTGGATTGCACCCCAATCATATGTAGGTACATATACTTACTTCCAACTATGTTTCCAGTTTGATGCAGTTAGTCTACCATCTCCTTAACACTCATAATCTTCCTGATCACCCAACTTGCCTGACTTGGTATATTCCATAGAGATTGGTTTCTTTTTTATATAGAAGGTATGGACCCATGTGATCCATATTTTGTCCTCTTTGTGAGCCAGATTTCAACACAATTTAGCCAATAGAGATTGGCTTATTTTTTTATGTAGAAGGTATGGACCCTTGTGATCCACAGTTTGTCATATTTGTGAGCCCGATTCCAACACAATTTAGCCACAGCTGCTCTGCTCCATAGTTTCATATTGATAACACATAGCACCTTAATAACAGATAATGTCATCCACATTCTATCCTCTTTGTGAGCCAGATTCCAACACAATTTAGCCACTCATGCTCTACTCCATAGTTTCACATTGATTAACCCCAAAATACCTCCATTTGATTATAACCATGCTTCTTCCTCCATTCTGTCTCTACTATATTCATAAAAACTAATGTTCTACCCAGACATTGAAAAACTCGAAGCTAACATTTTCACAAACCAGAGGGTCCAATAAAGTGAGCAACATTGGACAGTGATCAGATACCAATTCTTGAGGAGCAACATTGGACAGTGATCAGATATACCTGGATTATTATACTCAGTAGTGACATGAGCCCATTATAGCATCCATTCATAATTGCCAAAAGCTCTATCAATTCAGCTTGATATCTTTTCTTGGTCATTTTGCTTATTAGTATATGAGAAAAAATTTCCCTTCCATGGTGGCTCAGTGACTCCAATGCTGTAAATACATTCTTTGAAATCTCTAACATCATTCAAGGTAACAATAGCTCTAGCATGTCTATCCTGGGGATTTAATATACCATTAAAATCCCCAATTATGATCCAAGGTTGACTAATCCCATACGAAATTGTACACAATTCCTGCCAAACACTTTTACAAAGTTCTCTAGTATTAAAGCCATAAATGACAGTGAGCAGTTGGTCATGGTCCTTAGTTCAATATGTGATCAGACAGTATAGCCCTTGTAGAGAACTTTTTAATTTATTCACCTCATAAGCATTTTTGATCCCAAATTAACCATATTCTACCATTAGAAGCAAAATCATAATTATTAACTATCCCCCAACCTGGTGCTATTGCACTAACTATTCCATCCATGTTATGCTCTTTAACTCTAGTTTCTAATAAACCAGCAAGGCCTATTTAATTTGTGTGCAGAAACTTCTTAAGTTCCTTCGGTTTATACATCTTATTAACAACCCTCATTCCAGATTACCCACTCTAATAGCAGGTGTTTGGAGCTCCACCTCTATCCCCAGGCAGTGAAGCAAGTTCGCTATTCTTTAGACAGTCAAAACCATTCTTTGTTGGGACAGTTGCCAATACAGGAAACTTTGCAAGGTTGAGAGCAATATCAGACCATTATGCATTCTGTTGTAGTCTTTGTTGGGACAGTTGCCAATACAGGAAACTTTGCAAGGTTGAGAGCAATATCAGACCATTATGCATTCTGTTGTAGATTCTATATTGAAACTTTTAGGGTTTAATTCACTATTGCTTCCAAATACGTCAAACACTGAGGATTTTATTAATTACCAGTGCAATCTTTACATATCAAGCTCCTATCACAGCAGCTTAATTCCAATTCTAAGACCCTATCTGTAGGGCCCTGTCATCTGTTTCACAGCTTAAAATTTAAGATTGTCCGATACATTCCTTAACTAGATTTAGATCTAACAATAGTGAGAAAGGCCATCTCAGGATTATTACGCCCACTTACTACAGAACTTGCTCCTCCGGGCAACCAGGGTCTTTCTCGAAAGCATTACTGAAACCAAAATAGTCTGTCAAATAGGGTGTGATATCTCACAGCTATATTTATTGGAGAACAACACTTCATGACCTGGTTGTTTATTCAAGTACCTGACTATCTGAATGCAACTTCCATTTGAGATTGTTTACGGGGCTTATAGGTACTACTTCAGATTCTGGACATAAAAAGAAAAGTCATGTCTGGTCATGGTTAGGTATAAGTAGATGTGGGGCCCGATACACAGATAAACAAGACTCTACTAGACACGGTCTGTAGACACTCCATCACGATCCAACCTCATGGTTCGTGATTAGTGCCCGGATGGGCACCCAAACACAATCCCCAAGCCAAATTTCAGATAGGTGGCTTATGCAAACACAAGTATCAAACCTATCATCAAAGCTGATTAAACATATTCACAATTTTAAGGAAGTTTCCAGACAGGTTTACTTATACTTCTCAGATTATCCAAAAATGACCTGCATATCAAAAATTATTAACAGAGTCCAAACAGAATCAACAAAATATCGTTTGTGAATATATGGGCCAACAAGGCTGCTATGGCGGGTAAAACTGCCTATCAAACATATCAAACATATTATGCAAATCTATTCAAACAAACTGGGCACAACCCACACATGTGTGTATCCACAGAACTCTAACAGACTGACGAAATCATAAGACGGGACAGGGCCCTGTCGTACCCCTGAACGGATATATATACATATAATGCAACGGACGACAGTACACATACAAACCAAAAGTGGGCTTCGGAATAGGGGAGCACTTCAAATTGCAGAAGGATGTTTTAAGCTAATGAGTCACCCAACTGTGTGTCAGAACCTACGGGCATGAACGCAGCCCCTGAAGCAAAGGAGGTCAGTACGCAATACGTACCAAATATGTAAAGCAGAATGTACAAAATATAAATCAAAGTAATAATCAAAACAAAAGTATAAAAGTCAAATGCATATCCAAAACATCAAAATGTTTATTTGCAAAATAACTACATCATGCCTAACGGACAGAACCGGTGGTGACCACCAGAACATATGCCATCCACCACATGTCGCTAGAAAGTTCAACTCTCCAAAATCTCTATCACATAATATAAACATAAGATAAGTGAGCCAGGGAAGACCACTGCACTCACGTGAGCCAGGGAACACAATTCCTGCCAAAGACTTTTAGTTCTAACATACCTGGTCCCCAGAAGACGCTTTTTGCACAATAGCTATATAAACACATGGACCACTGCACTCACAAGCCATAATGCCAACATATCAAAAGCCTAGAGCCTCATAACCCTAGTCTAAGCAAAGCTGGCCCATGTGCAAACCGACCCGCCGTATACAACCTAACAACGGAATGTGTATATATATATCGTAATGCGCACAATAACAACCGACTCGGGAACCGGTGAACTATATCATACTAGGCACGAGCAGAGTTGTGAGTGATCACATGCACAAAATCATTATAAAAAATCCAAAAGATATGTAAAATATCCATATTTGAAATCAAAATAATACTTTCTACAAATTCTTTTAAGAATTATAAAAATCGCATAAAAGGGTGATGCAGGACCCATGGCCGGTGGGAACCCAAACTGGCCCAACCTACGAGGAACATACTTAACCTAGATCATACAAACTCCTATGGAGCATTTCAAAATAGTTTCCGAGGCAATCCGAGTTGTCTTTCAAAAGTTACGAACATTTATAGTTTCCATAATCATTAAAACATAAATTTTTGCCAAATTTATCAAACTTTTACATATTCTTGCAACTTATAATTTTTTTAAAAAAAACATAGGAAACAATATTAGGACAAATTTACATAAGAGTGCCAAAGTACAAAGACGGACCATACATAAGCTCGGATC
>DF362662.1:46498-59440 GCA_000787875.1 Solanum virginianum
GCCTAAACTTTTTTTTAATCGAACCACTTAAGGACATACGAAGATTCAATTAAGGACATACGAGTCCTAACAACCCAAGATTTAAAAAAATTTACTTGAGTCCCAAATTTCCCAATAATGTCACATTAATCCCAAATTTCGTAATGGTTCCAATGTACCAAAATACTGGTTCTAACAATGATAGCCATATGGGGGTAGGTACACTCCCTCCTCAAATGTCCAGGCTCCCCACAAGTAAAGAAATTGTGATTAAGAGAAGATTGAGTACATAGGATAGAAGAAACTCCCTAACTGTTGTGAGTAATAATTTACTGTGAATTCTTAAAATATACACCTATTGAAAAAGGTATGGTAACTTCACTGGCCGAGCTAGAATGGATGGCTTACCTAAGCCATAGGAGTAGGAACCTTAAAAGTTACCTGAACTCTTGGGCCTCTTAGCTAGAGCCTTGGCTTGTCCATCTTTGCTCACCCCCTCAACCTTCTTAAAACAATTTGTCACCTTTTTAAAGCTCTTACAAGTAGGAGTCATATAAACATATAATCCCTGTGGTTTAGAATTCAAGCCTTTAACAAATAGAGGAATCCTCTCCTCTTCCGTAGTTGCCAATTGGTGGCATATCTAGAAAAATAATGGAACCTAGCCTCATATGTGGCTAAAGTCATGCTACCCTATTTAAGTATCATGAATTCATCCTTCTTAAGATATCTCAAGTTATGGGAAACATACTTCTCTAGAAACAATGTGTGTAACTAAGCCTGAATGAGCAGTGGCATGATAGGTGATCGACATTCCACAAAAGGTCTCTAACATTGTTTGTCATCACCCTATAATTGAAAGGTCACAAACTCAAGAGCATGTTGAGACACAATTTCCAGCTTATGCAGTCTCTCATATAATCCAAGATGAACTCATAAGCATTCTAACTCTTTGTACCTTAGAATATTGGCAACTTCAACTTTAAAAACTTTGTTAGCATCTAATGTTCTATACTAGTCATCACTACCCTAGAAAAAGGTGAATATATTACCCATTACTCCCTCAATAACACAATCCATAGAAGCAACGGGGCAAGTGAAAAGAGTTGCAGTGACAGCCATAACTGCAATGCTTTCAGAACCAATAAATCTAGAAAGAAAATTTAGTATCTTTTATGCAATGTTGCGGTCCAAGGAAGGGAATCCTACAACCTCGATTGGATCTTCAACCTCTGCATTCTCCTCTACCTCTAGCTTCACATTCTCTTCAATCCCAACTTGAAGTGCATATGGGACCTCCCCTGCTTATATCTTCTTAGCTTGGACCCCATCTCTGATGGGTGCTAATGTTTCTCTGTGTCATCCTCTTTCTCGATCCCTGCACCATGTTAGAGCTCTTCTACGGGCTCAGTGGTGTAAGCTGCTAGTCTAACACCAGTGTAGCATGTCTTTACCATCTATGGATAGAAGAGTGAAGGAAGTGATACACCAATTTGGATCACTAGACACCAATTGGAATAAAGACATAGCATAAAAAAAAGAGAACAAAACATAAGAAATATATCCCAAACCCATAGCCTCTCAAAGAAAAGTACTGATATATCTGTATATTCCACCAACAATCTGGTAGACTCATTTTGGTACAAGGAGATCAATAAAGTTAAGCTCTTTTACCAACTTTGTCACGACCCCAAATAGTCTGTGAGTGGTACCCATACTGACCCTTTGGTGGGACAACCAATAACCCAATACAATTAAATAATTAATACAGTTTTTACCAAAATTGATATTATGAAAATAAATCTTTAAAAATAATAATATATCAAAACTAACAATGAAAATGTTTTACCCAAGAACTGAAAGTCATTCTACCAAAACGTCAAACAACAAGTCTAACACTAGGGATGCAATCTTGAAACTAAAACGAGTAAATAAATAAAAGTAGTCTTAGTCTAGAATTGAAAGGGACAAGATAATAGAAGAGAACATTGAAGCCTGAAACATATTGGCTCACTCTTTGATTCATGAATAAACAGTCGCTTAACTGAGGTATATCTGTATCCCCATATGAAGCTTTGTACTTAATAATAAAAGAGCAAGTGCATATAAGTACCATAATAATAATGTGCTGGTATGATCATGCTGCTACCCTAACAAGCAAGATATAAGCAAGAAACCAAACATAGTAGGCCATGCACATGCTGAAAATAATATTGTATTCATAATTCATACTCATGTCGGAGTCTTAGATTATCATATCATTGAAATTTCAACAATATACCTTTGAACGGACCAAAACCTAAATAAGTTATTTGTTGGAACATGACACCCTATCCACTAACGTGTCACAACATGAACCAAGTTTAATAATATGTCAAAACATGAAATCTGGTCTAATAATATGTCACAATGTGATAGTCGATCCAAATAGTGTGTCCAAATGTGACACTTGATCCATAATAACAAGAAATGGCATAATTATAATCATAAAAACATTCACAATTAATGATACACTATTGATCAACTTCAAGTAATAGGTTCGTTATACTTAACTAGACCATGAAGATTGCCAATTAACTTTAATTTATCATTTACAGTTTCACATACCAGCAAGAAATATTATGAAATACTTAACATGCATATATCACATAAATGAGAATATTGACGCATTACCTACCTTGAACTCAAGCCTTCAACTCTATAGGCTAGAGTTTTTTAATTTTTCAAAGTCCTAGCTCGTTCTTGGTTTATAAACAATCAAGGAATATACCCAATCAATAATGTCCTAATTTAGCCGAATTATAGCAAAATCCTAACCTTGGTCAATTCCATGATCATCTCCCCTAACTAGGACTTATACTCACCATTAATTATAGGTCTTAATCCTTCTCTTTATCAATTCTCCCCAGAATCTAATGTCTAGGAATTAAAATATACATTAAGGAATAGATTAACTTTCCTTTAGCAAGAGATTTTATAGAAAATTGAAGAAGAACAGCACTAGGCTATTTCTAGTCTCTCAAGAATTAAGTGGGAGGAACAACAATGAATTTGAAACTTTTTTGAAGTGTAAACCCTCGACTGTCTCACTATGGAGGCAACCTACCACACTATGACGCGATCAATCTTACCATAGTGGTAAATTTGTAAGTTTCTAAAAATTTTCAAAAATCACCTTTAGGAATGTTACAGTAATTTACAGTTCCACTAACAAATATCATATAATTAGAACTTTTTGTTGATTAATAAGATATCTTTTAATGATCATGTTATGAACCTTTCAAACTATAGTCTAGAGATTATTTTTTATAATTTTAAAATATTATTAAAAGAATTTAATCGAACAATCTAAAATGTGTGCATGTCAAATAATGGTCTAATGATTTGTTAGTTTAAACAGTCAAATTTGAACTACTTTTTAAATATTAGGAAAAATATCAAAATAACAGCTTATAAATTGATATTTATGTAAATCATCATGAATAGAATCACAAACTGTAAAAGAAATAATTAATTTAAATTGTCAGCTCTTGAAAAAAAAATCAATTATGATAATAATTATACTTTAGTGATTTGAATTATAGGCCTATGAACACCGAGCTATATGATTCAAGCTTTGTTGTTAGGGGTCAATCAGTGGACCCTCACTTCCATGTGGTAGAAAAAGTTTCAAACTCTGTTAAGTTATATATTGAAAAAATTACTTAAGCGGATCCTTTTTAATAAATAATTACTGATTTTACCGATACTTTTTATTTATTACCATTCATAGCAATACATAGCAATACTATGATAAATCTGCACTTGTACTAAAAGTGAACTATACATTCAATATAAATGTATTACTAAGTTTTAGAGAAAATAAATTATTATTGCTATAAATGGTAAATATTTTCTTAGTAATCTAGTATATCTATCTAAGCTTCCCTTCTATATTTTTGTTTTACTCTTATTTAATTTTTGAAAACCAAAAAAGTTCTAACCAACATTTATCGTAGATGCACATTTTCATTTGTTGGTATTATCCTGAAGCATAGGTGATGTACAAGTCTTAACCATATTTAGAAAGAAGTGTCCTTGAACGAACATTCCCCTTTATTTTGCTTTTGAGTCTTTTGCATTAATTTTAGATTCTATGGCATGGTTCCTATTATGAATAATTACTTATTTATGTTTTTTTTTCAACTTAGTCACATTTTTAAAACTATGATTAAATTTTTAAGGTGATACTCATGTACCTCCACCAGTCTCATTCATGCCCATATCGGGCAACACTAGCACATAGGGTGATACCATGATGACACCACCATACAACCTTACATCATAATGCCAGGATGCTCCACCACCTAGACAGATAGATGGTGACTAAATGCTCGTCATTGAACCTGATGGTTTTGGGTATAATTTATCTATTTTCATATCTTATGATAATTCTGCTTATGGGTTTTTGAGACGAGGGCTTCCAGAAAATAGTTTCTCTACCTTGTGAGGTAGTGGTTAGGTCTGCGTACATGGCGACAACTTACCCCGCCATTGGCGGGATCAATCCTACTATGGCAGGTTGTACGAAGATAGAAACTTTGTAACTTACATCCCAATCCTAGAGCTACAACATAATCTCAAATCATGATGTTTTAGATGAAATTGGTCTAGGCTCAAACTTTCCACTTTACTACTCACACGTTTTTAGGCCCAATTTCCTTCTCAACTGACCTACCCATCATGACAGGATAAGGTTGTTACAGGTAAAAGATTCAACACCCTTAACTATTATTTAGAAAGTCACTTAAAAAGCAATTAATCAAACAATTAAGCTTTCCTTTTCGTGGAGCCTTTGATTCAATAAAATCTATTCTATATGGAATCACAATGAGCATACAAGAATAATGATACCAAATTCATTGATTTTAAAAATTTAATTCAAAATGAATCAAAAATCTCTTATCGCAAAAAGTAGAGGTTAATTTGAAAATCAACACGTAATTACATTAACAAAAGCATTTAATAATCACCAAGGAAAACCATTTCAAAAAATGAATTAAAATTATTTCACAATCGTTAATTTATCAAAAGTTCATGTTCATGAAAGAATTTCAAAAATTTAATGTTCAAAATAAAAAATTAAATGTTGAAATCATGAAATAATTGATAGAAATAGAAGATTCTAAGTTAAAATCACATGCCTGATGAATCAACCTTGAAAAATCACTTTAAAATCGTCACACTAGAGTTCTCAAAGCTAAAAAATAAAAGATGAAGAAGAAAATTCAAACCACTTTTTGATAAGTGGATCTAGGGTTGCTTTGGTGACACCTAACAATCAAGCAAGTGTCACTTAAATGACTAGTGGATTTCTTAAGAGGCCATTAGTCTACTTAAGAAAATCCCATCCAAGAGTCCATCAATTAAGCGCCCATATTGTTACTTAAGTGGTGGTAGCTTACGCGAAACATCAAAAGATAAAACACCACCAACGCCTTGAAGTAGACCTTCCGGATTCATCACAAATCCCTTACACACAAACTATATATGCTATCCTATTATATTTGATTTTCTGAGCTAAATAAAATCATCATAAATCAAATCTTACATCTCTTTGATCAAGAATTTGATTAGTTGCAAGTAGGACAACTCAAGGCTCATAAAAGACTAAACTAGCCTAAAAACATCTAAAAAAATTCCAAAGCCATTCCTACACCAAAAATAACCTTCTAAATCTAAAAAACTCATTAAAATTCAATCCAAGCACCCAAACTCAAAATGTTGACCAAGGTTAAACTTTGATCATATTTAACTTAAACTTAAGCTTCTCATTCACAACCTCAAATCCATAAAATGATTCAAAAATAGAAGACGATAATGCTCCTAAAACAAACATCACATTTTGGATTTTATGAAGTTTGTAGAATTTTATTCTAAGACTCATACCTTTAGATCATACCAGAAATCATTTTTGAAAACTTTAAAACTCAAAAAACTCAAAAACTCTCAAATTCCTCCACTCTTAGATGAAATTCCAAAACCAAACTCGTATAAAGTGATAATATATCCTTAATTAGTAATTTTATAAAACTTTTCAAAAATCACCTTCAGGAATGTTATATTAATTTACAGCCCCACAAATAAATATCGTATAATTAGGAGTGGTTAATTGGCAATTTTCTAAAAAATTTCAAAAATCACCTTCAGAAATGTTACAGTAATTCACAGCTCCACAAACAAATATCATATAATTAGAACTTTTTCTTGGTTAATTATTTTTGATATATCTTTTAATGATCATATTATGAACCTCTCAAACTATAGTCTAGAGATTATTTTTTATAATTTAAAATATTGTCAATCAGTGGATCCTCACATTCATGTGGTAGAAAAAAATTCAAACTCTGGTAAGTTATGTATTTTTTTCTTTGTTCTTCTTTGATTTTTGAAAACCAAAAAAGATCTAACCAATATTTATTATATATGCACATTTTCATTTGTTGGTATTATCCTGAAGCGTAGGTGATGCAAAAGTCTTAAGTATAGTTAGACAGAAGTGTTCTTGTTTACATTAATTTTAGTTTTTATGTCATGGATATGGCGAAACATCATCTCACCGAAGACATGACTTTAGATAGAAAAGAGTGGAGGTCGCGTATCAGAGTAGAGGACTAATAGGCTAGTAAGAGTGGAACGATATATGACTTTGTGATAGAGTAGATTAGTAGGAGTGGTGATGTATTTACATCGTATGTTGTCATTATTAGTCCTATATTTGTTTACTTTTAGCATAGTTACATAGTTTTTATATTTTGTGTTGTCATTAGTCGCTCTTTCTGTTCCCTTTCTTTTCATTTTCTTTTTTCCATATCTAGTTTATTCTGCTTATGGGTTTTTGAGATGAGGGTTCCCAGGAAACAACCTCCCTACCTTTATGAGATAGTGGCAAGATCTACGTACATTCTACCCTCCCCATACCCAACTTGTGAGATTCCACTGAATATGTTGCTGTTTTTGATTCCTATTTTGAATAATTGCTTATTTATTGTTTTTTCCAACTTAGTCACATTTTTAAAAATATGATTGAAATTTTAAGGTCACAGTCATGTGCCTCCAGCAATCACATTCATGCCCACATCAGGCTACACTAGCACACAGGGTGATACCTTGATGACACTGCCATGCAATGTTAATTCACAACGCCAAGATGCTCCACTACGTAGACAGATAGATGGTGACCAAAGGCTCGTCATTGAACCTGATGGTTTTGGGTATGATTTATCTATTTTCATATTTTATGATAATTCTGTTTATGGGTTTTTGAGACAAGGGTTCCCAGAAAATAGTCTCTCAACCTCGTGAGGTAATGGTAAGGTCTGTGTACATTCTACCTTCCACAAACCCTACTTGTGCGATTCCACTAGGTATGTTGTTATTGTTGTTGTTATGATAATGCTTAGTAACTCAAATGTCTCACTATGGAGGCAACTTACCCACCATGGCGGGATCAATCCTAGCATAGTGGTAATTTTCTAAAAAATTTCAAAAATCACCTTCAGGAATGTTATAGTAATTTACAGCCTCATAAACAAATATCGTATAATTAGGAGTTGCTAATTGGTAATTTTGTAAAATATTTTAAAAATCACCTTCAGGAATGTTTCAGTAATTTACAGCTCCACAAATAATTTATAGCTCCACAAACAAATATCATAGAATTAGAACTTTTTGTTTGTTAATTATTTTTGAGATATCTTTTAATGATCATGTTACGAACCTTTCAAACTACAATCTAGAGATTATTTTTTTATAGTTTTAAAATAGTATTAAAAAAATTATTCGATCAATCTAAAATATGTGCACGTTAAATAATAGTCTAATGATTTGTTAGTTTAAACAGTCAAATTTCCACAATTTTTTAAAATATCAGAAAAAATATCTAAACAATGGCCTATAAAGTGATATTTATATAAATTATTATCAATAGAATCACAAGCTGTAAAAACAACAAACAATTTAAATTTTCACCTCTTGAAAAAAAAAATCAATTATGATAATAATTATACTTTGGTGATTTGAATTATAGGCCTATGAACACTGTGCTATTTGATTCAAGTTTTGTTGTTAGGGGTCAATCAGTGGATCCTCACTTTCATGTGGTAGAAAAAACTTCAAACTCTGATAAGTTATATATTTTTACTTTACTCTTATTTGATTTTGAAAACCAAAAACGATCTAACCAATATTTATTGTGTATGCATATTTTCATTTGTTGGTATTATCCTGAAGTGTAGGTGATGCAAAAGTCCTTAAGTATAGTTAGAAAGAAGTGTCCTTAATTTGAGGAACACTCCCTTTTGCTTTTGAGTCTTTTGCATTAATTTTAGATTTTATGTCATGCTTCATATTATGAGTTTTTCGGAAATAGTCTCTCTACCTCTATGAGGTAGTAGTAAGGTCTGCGTACATTTTAGCCTCCTAGACCCCACTTGTGGAATTCCACTGGGTATTTTGTTGTTGTTGTTGTTCCTATTATGAATAATTACTTATTTATGTTTTTTTCAACTTCATCACATTTTTAAAAGTATGATTGAATTTTTAAGGACATACTCATGTGCCTCCACCAGTCACATTCATGCCCACATCGGGCAACACTAACACACAGGGTGATACCTTGATGACACCGCCATGCAACGTTATGTCACAACGCCAGGATGCTTCATAGCCTAGACAAATTGCATCACCACCTAGACAGATAGAGGGTTACTAGAGGCTCGTCATTGAACCTGACGTTTTGGGGATGATTTATCTATTTTCATATCTTATGATAATTCTGCTTATGGGTTTTTCAGACAAGGGTTCTCAAGAAATAGTCTCTCTATCTTATGAGGTAGTGGTAAGGTATACGTACATATTTCTACCCTCCCCAGACCCAACTTGTGGGATTCCACTAGGTATGTTATTGTTGTTATGATAATGCTTATTAACTAGTTCATGTATTCAAACTTCAAATATTTTAACTATTATATTCCAGGTTTAAACTGCTTCATGAGACTGCAAAGGTCATTACAATTGCTATCAGAAAGTTTTTTGATTTTGCATACTTGACAAGGAATCATATTTTCAATGAATTTAAGGTACATATAACTTTTAGTGTAATTCAAACACTATGCTTATTGTGATCCATTTCAAATGTGAGATACTTAATTTTTTTCCAGGAAAAGTGTGTATAGCTTCCCCATCATGATAGGAGGATCAAAGCTAACTTCGAGAGTAGAGCAAGGCATCGAATATCTGATTCTTTTTATAAAGGTTGTCAAAGAGGTAAGAATCTCAAGTGGTGCTCACAAAGTATATGGGAAGATCTATGCAGACAGTGGAGTGACCTAAAGGAAGAGAGGGAAACAAGGAAGAAAGCTTGAGCATTTAAGAAAGATGGATCCTTTCAAACATGGAACGTTGTGAGCATAGCATAACAATTCACTTATTTATTTTTAAAGTGAGCTTACAATTATATATGAATCTAATGAAAATGTACTTATTTTAATGAATATCAAACAAAATTAGGGTAATATAGTTTGATTGTGTTTGATTGGAGATAGAGGTAATACAAGGTCTACTCAAGAGGGGGGGGGGGGGGGCGGTTTTTAGCAAAAAAAAGCCCCCATTAAATTTAACTTTAGGNNNTACAAGGTCTACTCAAGAGGGGGGGGGGGGAGTCGTATTTTAGCATACAAAAGCCACCATTAAATTTAACTTTAGGTATGATTTTGACTTCACCATCATTGTAAATTATTAGCCTATGGAAATATTATGATGAACCAAAGATTAGGTAATTAACGAGGATGATGATTAATCACTTAATAAAATATGATAGTTGATTTAGAATTGTTGATTAATCACTTCTGTTTATGGAATTGCATTAATTTCCTTCCATATTTTATATCATTGATAAGATTATTATATCATTATTAGCTATTTTTGTACTGGATGGTGAAATCAAGGGTATGCTTATAAACATTATGAACATGACATTTAGGGAATATTGAAACTTATCTTTTATATCGAAATCCAAAAAATATAAAATTCGTCCATCAGTTATTGTAATTGACACTCAATGAGAAACTATCCCTACTAAGCTAATCAATATTCATCTTATTAGATGCCAAATATCAATAGGATATTTGTCTAAGTCCATATAATTAATAAGAGCATCCCAATAATGATGTAATTTATGAAGCAATCTTTAAACTAAAATAGAATATCCATTATGAACAATAATAGCACGAAAATGACTCCACATCCAAATACATCAAAATATCATAATCTACCTCTCAAAATCAAGTCAAGAAAAATCTCTTTCATATTAAAATATAAGAATAGGAGATAATTCCATAAAATAAACTAAAGAAGGAGGAAAAGTAAAGGCACCATCATAATCATTATCAAAGTAAAACATAAAGGAATAAATGTGGTGCTTGGGCATGTATTTGTTCAAACGGAAAAATAACAAAGGTGAGAATAAACATGAAAAAGTCATTGATTCTGTTAGAATTCGCATTTTGTGCATTGGAACAGTTATGAAAATTTGAGACCAAAGTGATATTATTGGAAAGTTTAGAATCAAAGTGGTATTATTGGAACATTTGGGACCAAAGTGAAAATTTTGAAAGTTGATTCTTGAAGATAAGGTGGGACCGACTTGACTTTGTTCTAGTCTCTAGTTGGACCAAGTGTGGTGTGGGTCATGCACACTTGGCCAAGGTTGGTCTATAAATATAAGATGACTGTTAGAGCCCATATTTTTGAGCATTGGAACCGTTACGGGAATTTGGGACCAAAATGGTATTATTGAAAAGTTTGGAATTCAAGTAGAATTTTTAAAACTTGGGATGATAGAATTCGTATGTTCTTAATTGGCTCGATTAAAAAAAGTTTGGGGGCCAAAGTGGAGTTTCTAAAAATTGGAGTCTTGAAAGAATTTAAATGGGACCTACTTGATTTGTGTTGAAGTTTAAGTGGTACAAGTGTGTGGTGTGGGCCACTAACCTTGTTCAAGACAATTCTGTCTCATGAATATCTACACTTTTCTTGATCCCTCATTTTACTTCTCTTCTATTCCTGTGTTTCTTCATCACAACACTATTTGCTTCCCGAAAAAAAAATCTTGAACAATTTGATGTCCAGCACTAAAACCCCCATTTTCCTAACTATCAAATTCAACCAATTCACTCATTTAGAAACAAACCCATATCAAAATTCCCTTATTATGTGATGAAACATAGTCAAACAGTTTTCTTCAAGAACCCCACAAAAGCTTCTTCTTAACTCAAAGAATCGTGCTTATAGCTTTCTTGGTTTTGGTCAAGATTCTGTTTTTAAGGCAATGACAAAATTAAGATCCTTTATCCTATTTTCTTGTTCAAATAATGGATTTTTTGAAATGGGGTTTCAGAATCTGGGCGAATTTTATCCTGGGGATGAGTTTTTGGGCAGACCCTCATTTGTGCTATGAAAAGTCAAGTGTGTAATAATGATTTTTTTTTTGTCGAAAGAGCTATGCTAGTGTAGCTGAGGCTATAGCAGTATCTTCTACTAATGCGGAGGAAGATGTGTCTAAAGTACAAGAATTGTTAATAGAATTGAAGAAAGAAGAGAGAAAAAAAAAGAATAATCTATGTTTAGGTAGAGGAAGCAAAGGACGTTGAGTAGTGGTATTGACCACAGGAAATATCCAAAGCTTAAGAGGAGGCAAGTCAAAGTAGAGACACAGGCGTGGGAATAAGCTGCAAAGGAGTGACCTAGGTGCTTTTGCCCATTGGTTTAAGTCTTGATGGACACAATTATGGTACTCGGTGGATATGATCATAAGGCCCTTTAGCTATTGTTTTTGAAAAATGACCCGGTCTGGCCCATTCCTCGGAAGAAGTTTTTGCAGGATCTCTATCTGCCAAAATTTTCACTTCTGGACAGCAGCCACTTACTGATACAACTTAGCCTATAGCTTGTATTAAAGTCATTAGGTTGACTATATGAGGAATTCTTTTTTTAAAGAAAGCTTCTATATAATTAGCCAGTTCCAAGCACTGTATTAAAGTCATTAGGTTGACTATATGAGGAATTCTTTTTTTAAAGAAAGCTTCTATATAATTAGACAGTTCCAAGCATTCTTTCTTAGTGAAAATTATTAGCTTGAGCTTTCATTATTGTTTACTGTCTGTTGTTGCCTAAGCTATGTCGTTTCTGAATCTCTCTTTCTGGTTGACATTTTGCTGTTTGGTCCTTTAGATATATTTTACATGAGTTTCTTTTTTTTTCACCATTCTTCTTTTAAATATATCTTTGGTACAGAATACTGATCCAGTAAAGTATAGTTATAATTTTTTAGTGATGATTTTGTGCATATAACCTACTCCGGAGTTAGGTTGTTTTGATGGTGGGTTTGGGGACAGCGGTACGTAACGCCCGACCCACTCGTATTTTATGTGGTATTTGATGCTATGTTACGCTGGGTGAATATGGGGACCGCAATACGTAACGCCCAACTCACACTGGCTGCTTCTGTATTACGATAAGTATGTATGGGGATGGCGATATGTAACGCTCAAATCACCTATGTTGAGCGTGGGAGACAGGGACGGCGATACGTAACGTCTGTCTTACTTACGCTATTTCTGTATGATGATATGTGAGGCGGGGACGGCGATACGTAATGCCTGGCTCACTTACTCTATGGTTGATATGTTAGGAAAGTAAATTTTTGTGACTTGAATATGAATCCTGAAAGTGGACATTTTGATATTTGTGGATATATACTGCTCTTTGTACTTATGTTTCAGTTATCCCTCAGTTTCGTGTATTGGGAAGTAAGTAAGTAATATTTTGGATAGGCATTTACCATTATACTTTGGCCTTGTTTGCTATACACCTTATGATCTGGTAAGTAAGTACTTTGATATATTTCGGGTATGCAGTTAACGA
>DF362661.1:0-14606 GCA_000787875.1 Solanum virginianum
ATTTCTCCGCTAACCTCCGGACAAGATGAATTGCTTCAGTAGTCGACCGCCGTGGCATGAATCAGAACTGGTTTTCCGATATAGATACTACCCCTCGCACCCTCATCTCTATAACTCTCTCCCAAATCTTCATAGTGTGGCTTAAAAATTTGATACCCCTGTAATTGTTACAGTTTTGGATATCTCCCTTGTTCTTGTACAGTGGAACCATAGTACTCCTTCTCCATTCATCCGGCATCTTGGCAGTCTTCATAATAGCATTGAACAGTCTAGTCAACCATTCTATGCCCTCGTTGGCCATGTTTTTCCAAAAGTCCATCGGGATCTCATCTGGGCCAATTGCCCTCCCCCTCTTCATCCTACTAATGGCTCGTCGTACCTCCTCAACTCTGAACCGCCTGCAATAACCAAAATCACGATGGTTTTCGGAATGAGCCAACTTACCCACATGCATTACAAAATGTCAATAATACATATGAAGTATCGAATTCAAAATGTATTACAATTAGTTTTTATAACATGCATTACAAAATGTCTATAATACATATGAAGTATCGAATTCAAAATGTATTACAATTTTAGTTTTTATTATTATTTTTATTAATAGTGTCAAAAAATATTATATCTGAATTTCGAATATTTAAACACTATTTAAATTAGTTTATAGGTTAATCTATTAAAATTGTGTCAGTGCATTATATATGTATTTACATACAATAAAAATCTTCTAGTTTAAAGAATAGTAACAACATTATCTTCAATCTAAAATTAAATTTTTAATTAAAATAATTAATTAATATTTTTAAAAGAGAGAGAGAGAGAATAATAAAGAGAAATGGAATTTCTCCTTCTCTTTGTTATTTTTTGTAACAAAAGTATAATTATATTTGGTAAGAGTTAAAATTATGTTAAAACTCACGATTTAAGTTAAATAATATATTATTTATATAAATGACCCAATTATTTATTGTGGAATCTAATGATAGAATAAAGCAAATAGCAATTTTCACAATAAACTGCTTCGTACAAATTGCCAAGCGACTAGGAACCCTCACCTAAAAGTCCTTTAACAAAGAAAAGGACTGGGTAGAAATACCGCAAGAGCTTGTGCCATATGTAGCTTCTTAAAATAGTCCACAAAATTCACTAAGATGGCTCAATCCAACCTTACACTTATTGAACACCTTTATTAGTAAAAATCTATACCTATTTGACATTTTCTTTTAAAAACTAACTAATTAAAAGATGAAAACAATTATAAGATTTCTTTTTTTCAAAAGAAAAAAAAATTGGCTAAACCTTCAGCCACCGTCCCCATTTCTATCTTTTTCCCCACTCCTTTTATTTTGAACGTAAATCTTCTCCTCTTTTCTCTTGTTTTAGGGTTTGTTCTGTTCTTGGTTTTTATTAATTTTGGGTTTAAGATTTAATTTACCATACAAGAAAGAGAGATGTATGGTGGTCGTAGCGTACTCCATTATTGCAAGCGAACAAGCTAATGGGTGAAGGAAATGATGGTTGGAGAAACAAGGGAGAATTGTGAATGGTGACGGCCTCAGCGATCGAGGTGCCAAAACAGCGAAGGAGTGGCGGTTGACACCAACAAGAAGAATTAAAATATATAGCTCAGAGATGTCCTTTCACGTGTAATATAAGGCCAAATTTGCAAACAAGGGATGGCAAATAACTTGCACTTTGAGAATGAAATCATAACACCAAACTCTTCAGTTTATTTTTTTCGTTCTTTTTAGTTTGCAGTACTCAAAAGCCAACAAGGTTCAGGGCTTGAACTCAAGAAATGTGTAGCCAACTACTCCAAAAGGTTGAGCTTTAACTCATGACGCCTGGTTAATAGGAGGGATTTTCGTCATCCCACCACTCTGCAGGTCAAGATGAATGAAGGATGGTTCATGATTTACAGAACTTCTAGTTAACAAAAGAAGGAAAGACAGAAAAGTAGTGAAGATTCGGCAAAATCTCCAAAAGGTTAAACAGCAATGATATTGATATCACGGGAGCCAATCACCTTAAACTTTCAACTCTTTGGACCTACATAGTAGAGTCGAAGGTGTATATATAGTAAACTGCAAAAGAAACCTACAAGCAAATCTACATCCTGATTAATAAGATAAAACCTTCTCATGTTTCAATCATGGGCTCTGGATCAGAGGGTTCTGTCGGCGGCTTGCTTGATTGACAAACACTATTAAAAAGAATGTCTTTAATAACCTGAAAACCAAGGATAAATACATCCAAGTGTCAAAACATTCCTATCCAGCAATGGAAATGTTCAAAGAGTGATATGCAACTAATTTAAGAATAAAACAATGTATACCTGAGACATTAAGCCATGAACTTGCTCGACAGTAATCTTAGCACTATCACGCATAATCTTAGCAAGCTGGGATTCTTCCTGCAACTCAAAGGGCCAGCACAATTAGTACCACTATGCAACCAAAGTTGCATGATGCATGTTGTATTTCGCAATTTAGTGAAGCATGTAAGTAGCAAGGTTAAAAGAACTGAAAGTTGGAGTAAAAATCTGATAGCATTCAACACAGCCCGCAGTTGCAGATCAAGACAAGGTAACTATTGCATAACCAAGTCGAATAGTGCAAAATACAAACAGTGAAGTGAAACAATATGCCACATCACCACCTAGCACAGCAAATTACTGAAGGTATGCTTCACAAAACAAACATGAAAAGGATATTCAAGTACAAGAAAGTGAAGGACTCCATTCTCGTACTTCTATCGAGCTCATCCCTTTCTACAAGGGCTCCTAACACAGTAATAGAGTAATAGAGACAACGGTAATTGTGACTATCAACTGCCAGACAATAGGTTGTTGCCTAGTCATTTGTCATCCTCTACCTTCTTGCTCACTACAACGGATCTTTAACATGTCCCAAATGTACAATGAAGGATTCTGCAACTTCAACAACATTATACAAGTACAATCCCACAAGTGAGGTCTGAGGAGGGTAGAATATACACAGGCCTTAACCCTACCTTTGTGGGGTAGAGAGGTTGTTTTCAATATACCATTGACTTATTAAGGAAAAAAAATAAAGAAGCATGTTTGCAAGGAAAATATGATAGTAAAATAGCAAGATACAAAGCAACTAGAATGATAAATCAAGACATACTAGATAACAAAAACATACCCAGAGCAATCCCACAAGGTTTCGGGAAGGTAGAGTGTACGCAAACCTTACCCCTAACTCGTGGAGATAGAAAGGTTATTTCCGAAAGACTATCGACTTAAGTACAACAAATTAAAGTATTTGCAAAGAAAAGAAACCTATAGTGAAGAAAACATCACTTAACAAGGAAAGCAATACAGAGTATTCTGACAAAAGAAAGAGGAACAACAACAAAATAATGTGGTAATTGAAAAGGAAATACATGTATAAGATGAATAATACAACAAACACAGTGCTCCCATGCTCCTACTGATACAAGCATGGCAAGCTCATACCCGTCCAGGCCATTCACACGGAGTCAAGCCAACGATCTCCAAGGACTACAAGCCATGTTTATGAAGAAGGAAGCATTGGAGGGACTTGAGGGAAGCTCAAAAAAGATATACAACATGTGGAAGGTCCAATAAGATGAGGAGATGAAAGGAGGCTCACTGCCAAATTCGGCAATAGACCGAAGAAGTACTGGGGGGAGGTGATTAGACAGGATATGGCGGAACTTAATCTTACGGAGGACATGACCCTAGATAGGAAAAAGTGGAGGTCGCAAATTAGGATAGTAGGATAATTGGTTAGTAGGGTTAGAAAGTCAGAGGGCTTATAGGGTTGAGTAGCAGTGTTTTCTTTCTAGCACATAATTGTCAGAATTTGTTGTTTATGTGTTAATTATATCATACCTCCGTTTTGTCATGTGATTTCTTTTACTTTTACTTTTACCGTTATTGTCTCTTCTTACTTTGACTTTTGATCACATCTAGTCCGTTCTGCGTATGGGTTTTGAGATGAGGGTTCCCAAGAAACAGTCTCTCTACTTCGGTAGTGGTAAGGTCTGCGTACATTCTACCCTCCCCAGACCCCACTTGTGGGATTTCACTGGGTATGTTGTTGTTGTTGTTGTACTCTGTGTCCCCTCACCGTGCCCCACCCAACAAAAGCTATAAGTGGCCCCATTGTCATCCCTATTTTTAAAGCAAATTTTACCAAAAGTATCTTCTACAACTAGGGTTCTTTTTTTATCTCTCATTTTCTCAAAATTGATCAATGACTAATTCCAATTGCTTTTACTTTCCTCCGAACTTTTGAGAGAAATCCTATTGAAACTTCCTGTTAAATCTTTAATTCGACTCTCAGTTATATCCAAATCATGGCATTCCCTCATCACCAGTTTTCCTTTCATTTTTGCTCATCTAGCCAAAACTCCACATACCAACACTTTTTTTTATTTGCACCGGGTGTCCGAGTCTCTTAGAGCCCCGACTAATCCCGGGGAGTGCACAGGCTCTCGGCAAGGAGTTTCCTGCAAGTGCACTATGGTTAATTCAGGTTTTACCCAGTCCGATGACCTTTTGCACCCAGTGGATTTCGATCTTGAGACCTTGAAAGGGAGCAAACCCCAAGGTTCAAGTCTATTACCACCAAGTCAACCCCTGAAGGTTCCACATACCAACACTCTTCTTATTAGGCACTACGACAACATTCGCAAGAAAGAGTAGTATTCGTTGTTTCAAGATGGTAATAATAGACCTTTTCCTTGGATTTCACATCGAAACTGAATTTCCCTTTCAATTGTCAAATTGGATATTTCAGGATTGTTGACAGCTACAATGACATCGTATGTTTGTCTAATAATTTGTTTGGTGAGTTGCGAAATCTTGTTACGTGGAATCCTTTTATTCAGAAGTGTATAACTTTACCTTTGTCATCAATTAAGCCTCAATCGCCTCATATGTTTGTTTTTAGATTTGGTGTTGATTTGTTTGAGACTGATAACTATAAGTTGGTTAGACTTGTGTATCATAAGAATCGTGTTATTGTGTGTAATGTTCCTCCTAAGATTGAAATTTATTCGACCAATAGAGGGGTTTGGGGGAGATTGATAGGTATTGAGATTAAGCATTTTATGATAGAGCTTATGTAGTCGGAGGCTTTTATAAATGGAGCTATACATTGGATTGCATTATGACATGGTTGCCTTTGGTAGTGGATTTCGGAGTTTACTTATGTCTTTTAGTATAGCAGATGAGGTGTTTGGGGAGATTATAATGTCGGAGCTATAGTTGGTGTATTTCCCACTGATTTATCGATTATGTTGTTTGAGGAATCAATTGTTGTTGTTAAATATGAGATGGAGATAGATGGTGTTTCATGTGAAGTATGGGTAATGAAGCAGTATGGATTTTTTGAATCTTAGAGTAGATTGTATCGTATAAATTTGGTAACAAATATGGAGAAAGTGGTTGGATTTAGGAACAACTGTGAAGTTTTCTTTTCAACTAGGAACAATGGTCTGGTTTCTTTATGATCCAAATAGTGAACGGAATAGGGTTCTTGGTATTCAAGGAACCTCGCGAAATCACTTATTTGCCCAACTACTAGCTGAACTACATCATTTATGGATGCAATAAAGAAGAATGTAATAGAAGGTAAGGTTTGGGGGAGAGTGGTAGGGGTTGAGATTAAGTATTGTATGGTGGAGTTTATGTGATCTCAGACTTTTGTAAATGTTGATATAAATTATTTATTTTGATCGATCATGTCAAGTTGGCTTATTGATTATGAAGCTATAGGAAATCATTTGATTTATATGTAGTTTGATCTCAAGAAATTTGTATATTTTCATGTGAGAATACCGTTGTATCATGTTATTTCACAATACAATCAATTTTGTTATCATACGAATGGAAGTGTCGATTACTTAGTTGTTGCTAGGAACAAGTCAAAACGAGCAATATTTCTCGATGAGGTCACGAACCGAGTGATTGCCAAAAATGTATGGCTGAACTCAAAGACTCGACATATACCAGGGACAAGAAAAAGGTATACAAGGATAAGCTGTAGGATGCAACATCTTTGCGAATGTGATTTGGTTTAAAGACATAGTCTATATTAATATTTGGAAAGCTAAGAATATGATTGGGAGACATACTTTACAAGAATCAAATGTTGTTTTAATCGGTGGAGTATAATACACACTACACTCTTTTCCTTGATCAAGATATTGTTTCATTGAGTTTTCTTAACATGATTTTTAATGAGGCAACTCTCAATGCATATTACTAGATATATGTATTCTTCTTCCTTCACAGGGTCCTTTTCTCCACATGATTTTAACAAGGCAGTGTATATTAATGAACTCTAATGAGTAGTAAATATATATAAAGGTTAAATGTACTTTTACAATTTAAGTTAAATTACGAATAATATTTGTGTGCTTTTGTTGAAAAAGATCAGCGGTTAAAAAGGGTGAACTGCTGCAACATATAAATAACTTCTTGTGCTTATTTGGCCTTACACTGTGAAGGGATCTCACTAATGCGTGAATTATTTCAGCAAAGAGTGCACAAGCCTTTTCTTTTCTTAATTGAAGATATTTGACTTTTCACAATTGTTGTAGTACTAACGAGTCAAAAAATAAATAGAGCCCCGACTAATCCCGGGGAGTGCACAGGCTCTCGGCAAGGAGTTTCCTGCAAGTGCACTATGGTTAATTCAGGTTTTACCCAGAAATAGAATTATGAATTATAAAAATTGACAAGAATAATTCTGTAGTATAAAAAGTGATTGTTTATGTGTGCAAATGAAAAAAGTGTGATTAGAAGGGCACACCGAATAAGTGTGAATAAAGTACAAAATCAAATAAGCGTGATTACAGAACTTTTGATTTTTTTTTATTAGTTAAACAATAATCTATTCCACGGAAAGTAAATTCTACGAAAATGACAAAATCAGCCTGCATGCATCCTGTGATTTATGTGCGCTTTCTCATTTACTCCCCCCCTCTAATTCTGCATTTCTACCTTTTTTTTTTTCTCAAAATAAATGAATTTTTTAAAGTTCAAAAATTATAAATTAACTTTTCCCAAAGTTACCATTCTTTATAAAAAATTTCAAATCCAACCCTAAACATTTTTTTTTACTTTTAAGAAAAAAAAATGAAAAGACCAAAGAGTAATTTTGTGAAATGATGCACAACCCCCCAAAACTATACTTATTTTTGTCAAATGATGTACAACCCCCAAAACTTCACTTATTTTGAACTGGAATGATTACCTGAATTTTTAATTTACTTGTGAGCGTTCATCCCCGACCTTGTAATTGCTTGCCCACAAATATAATTAAAGGAATTACTACTATAACATCTTTACTACTACTAATAATAATATATAACTGCCTCGCAGTTCCTCACTATCCCAAAAAGAAATACAGTTGTTAGTTGTGAACCCAAAGATACATTCATATATGTGATGCAAGAAAAGTTAACACTACTTCATCAGAACCATCGGCATTTGATCACATATGGATGTGATCAAATCCCAATAGTCATGATAATAATGCTACATATGTGATGCCAAAGCAGAGCTTGTTATGCTGAAACAACAACCAGAAACTTTCAGGAAGTGAAGCATAGCCCAACTAAGCTATTCAGTAGTGAATCACACACAACAGACCATACACTTTTAGACAATATAGCCCCTACACTTTGAAGCACTAATCCTCGAACAGAAAGTACAGTCAGTAGTTAAATGGATAACTCACGAAGAGAAGCGCTCACAGACACCAGGAAGCCATTTTTTGAAGAATGCAACACTATCTATATCAGCAGGAGATAAGGCGGAAAGGGCAGTAACAGTAATCTGTCATCAATGGAAAGTGGAATGTCAATGGTCATGTCTGTTAGAATTTCAATTTCATCACATAATTACAGAGTTTTACATACATATCCTGCTTGAAGGGATGAGAAATCAGTATCATCATTATCCGCTGCTGGTGTTTCCGCAGTCTAGAAACAAACATTGACATACAATTGCATTTTATTCAGTATATAAAAAGAAAAAAAGGAGGTAGAAGCAGGGGGCAGAATAGAATAAGCAAACACAAATTAGCAGAAAATACAACAAAAGTGAGCAGGGGAAGAGGTAACTTTGGAGATCAGGATAAGCGGAAACTTCAGCAAATAAATGAGCAGTAGATAGAGAAAGAGATCTCACGTCTAACTTAAACACTAGATGTTCTTCTTTGGTGCTTAATACACTCTCTTCTGTGAACACTTCTGTATTTTCTGGTGGTTTTATCTCCATTACTTTTGTTGGTGACGTTGTACCTTCTTGTGCTTCAGAAGTAACTTGTGTCCATCCCATTTTGTAAAAACATTTCCCCTGCTTAGTCAGCCGATAGCCCTAGGAGTACAACAATCAAGTATTCTCATATTGGTGTATAGAATATTTATTTAGGCATATAATGCTAAAATTATATCCAGCAAAGTGAAAATCTCTAAATCAAGCAGGGAAACATATTCTAATCATGCTGCTTTTACATCAACGACAGGAATGTACTCACTTCGGAAGTATCAGAAACACTGGCAAAAAAAGTCACCCAAAAAAAACAGTATTTATTCAACTTTAAGATTAAAAAAAAAAAGTATTCAACTTAAAAGTTCCCCAATCTCTGTTGAATTTAAGCTTCATATTTCTCCAACCCAAAGTTGTTCAATCAGTCAATATCATTCTTGAGTACAAATTTAGCATTCATCAACTACTAGAGTTTACTTCAAAGTCAAGTTTGGATTAGCAACTATTAGAATTAAAGCAAATTCAACTTGGATGAGCTAGTAGTAAAGCAAACTCAACTTGGATGAGCAAGTAGCTATACAGAAGAAATCAAAATGCCATGGTAGTCCAGTTAGGCTTATAAATGCATTGATTAAAGGTACTCTTAGAATGAACAGACCAAGATCCAATCAAGTCCTAAAGCTTGTTAAAGTGTTATTGAAGCAAAATTTGACCACAAAAAGAATTTGCTGCTTATTAAAGGTTTACTGAAGCAAATAACATAATATTCATGACATCAAAACTATCTTAACTAAAATGTGTCTGGCTAAATGCTCCGAATCATGGTATTGTAACCGTAGTTCATCTTTCTGAATCCAAGATGTTGATGAAAAGAATGAAGTCAAAAAGAAAAGAAGAAAAGAGGTACATCAATTAAACAAATAGAGAATTCTATAACAAATGTGATCCTCTGATCAATCTTGTGCAAGTACGTCCCAGGAAAATATGTTAAAAGAGGAAGCAAAGAAATATATGAAAGTAAAAACACCAATCACTGAATGAATCAATTGACAATCATGAGATCGGGATAAGATGCCACATCCAAATTGCGAGATCAGGTTTTATTTCTTTAGAACTAAAATGCAATGATCACAAAATCCCGCAGCTTACCTTGTTGTTGGCAACTTCTCTTGGTACATTTATATTCAGAAAGCAATTCTGAGGATAAGTCTTATTAGATATCTCAGCCAACATAGCAGTGATGATGGGTACAAAAGCTTCAGCACACAATGTGAAATCATCAATTTTGAGTTTTCGACCAACCCTGAAATCCAAAGTCGCATAAACCCCAATGAATAACAAACAACTAAACTATTTTAAATTAATTGGTAGGCTGGATAACTTTACATATTATAGCAGTCATATGATACAGCGACTGAAGGAATGCCATGGAAGAAAGCCTCTCGTGCACCACCCACTGTCCCTGAATAAACACTGCATTTACAGCATTAGATCAAATTTACACTGGCACGAACAATATAAACCGCAGTCTCTGGCCACTTAAGTGAAGTTTGGGTGATAAGAACCAAGAAAGGATAAACTTATACTCTGGCCCAAGGCCTACCAGAAAGAAGAAAAGAGTACTCAAGCGTAGCATTTGAAAGCACAGAAGATGGTGTTTTTTATAATGTTTCATGAATACGTAACTGGTGCAAGGTTAAAACATTGTGAAAATTGGTCAAAGGAATAATTATAGTAACTAATACAAATTGCACAACTAGCAAAAAGAAAAGAAGGAAACTGAAGGAGGGTATCAATTAAGCATTTCACAGAAAGGATCTAAAAGCTCGACAGAGAAATTTACTAACATGTCATAACCGCAATTGCAGCCTGCATTAATGCCACTGACAACCTACAAGCATAAATTGATGAGAGTTCACATACTGTTTGTGAGAAGCTCTATCAGGATAATAGCGTGTGTGTGTGTACATATATATATATATATATATATATATATATATATATATATATATTGGCTGCAAGTACATGTACAAAGAACGAAACAACTGAAAAGCAAATTTTAGTTTTCTGCTTGTATGTCCAAAATGCAATTTTTCATAAAGGTGAAATAGAATAAATCTTCATGAACTTAATGAAGATCATCTACAGTTCATACACAGATATGTGATAAGTGAAGCTCATACTAAATCAATATATAGTCAAGCATTAGTCTCAAAATCTACCAGATCAGGTACTGAAGGAAATATCTTTTTTGAGATTCCTAGGGAAGTTGAGTCTGCTGGAGTCCCTGCCAAATGAAACCATAATGCTTGTGTGAGTGAAAAAGAGAAAAGGGTATAATCATTATAAATGAAGTCTGTAACAAGCTGTTGCAGAGGGAATTGTACAACTCTGAATCAAATTAGCCTGCCTAGATCTTTTAACCACTTTTCAAGTCTATCACAGAACGACTGAATCAGCTTGAGATTTTAAAGTATTGAAAATATTAGACCACCTATTTCATATAGATAGATAGTAATGCATTTGAAAAAAAACCAATAAAACAGGACTCAGAGATGTATAAATAACTAGAAAAATCAAAGACGACTTAAGAATGTAAATCTACGCAGTTCTCAATTAATAGATTATGTAAGACAAAAACTAACCAGAAACTGCAAAAGCTGTGGCTCCAGGGACATCAACTTTCTTAACAGTTACCGCACGTTGCCATGAAACACAATGACTAGTAGCCGATCTTTCACTGGAAGACGGAAATGAAGTATAAAAAATATCACGAGGCTTCTGTAGGAAGTTTTAGACATATGAAAAAATATAATTGGTGTTGTATAGCACATTGATTGAAAGAATCAACTATGTATTGGAAAGTCCTCACAATTAACTCTTAGGGCCAAATTGAAGTCAATGTTTCATTACAAAAGCCATGAAACAAGCAACTGGTAAATTAAAATTAGAACTAACAAAACTAAAGCTTCACACAGGTGACCTTACTTCTTTTTTTCAACTCAAAAAGGGAATAAAGCATAATTGCGAACTGCAGATAAACTTGTTAGCCGTAAATAACAACAACTAGCGCTACGACACAAAATCCATTTACAGTTCTAATTGCAGATAAAGAGATAGACAAATTAAAGTCACTGAATATACAGGGATTTAATAAGAGAGAAGAGCAGTACGAGTCAGGAGCAAAAACAATGACATGGAAGAGATTTGTGGAGACGAGGGCACGAACAAGAGCTCTTAAACCAGGTGCGTCAATTCCGTCGTCGTTGGTCACCATCACCGTCGGCTTATCACTGGAGACAGCGTTCCCATTCTCCATTAGTGGCACGAAATGCCGTCTGTTATTCTTCTTCTGCTTTTGTCGTTTGTGGATGGGTCTGTAGTTGAGGGAATCTGAGAGTGTTGAGCAATGAGACTTTCGCCCAACTATCAGAATATAATCTGCACGCAAATCGAATGGAAGCATCTTTTTTACTTTGTTTATTGGCAGCAACAGCAAAAAGTGTGATGCATGATGGATTATTATTGTAATGCCAATTTTGCTTCTTTAGTTTCCTTTTAAAAATGCCATGAGTTACCTTTTTAACTCAAAGTATTTATTTTAATTAATATATTTTTTATAATATTTATTCTAACTCAAAATATTTATTTTAATAAATAAATAAAAAAAGCTTGCCCCATTTCAAATCCAAATATTTATTTTAATTAATACATTTTTTGAACCATTTTATCAACATACATTGCATATTATTAATATGAGAGGCATATTTGGCCAAAAAGGTAGACGTAGGGTATATTTGAATTATTTCATACAATTGAAAGGTATATTAGACCCTTTTTCATTTTTAAAATTATATGAAAATTCGAATAGCCAATAAAAAACCATCACGTTATTAATGCAAAAAATAATTATGAGTCGTTAACTTGAAGGGTAAATTTCGATCATTTTATTAATGTAAAGGGTATATTTGACCGAAAAGATAAAAGAAGGATATATTTGGACCATTTCATATATTTGAAGGGTATATTAGACCATTTTCCAAATAAGATACTGCAATCTAAATTAGTTAAATATAGAGAAAATGGTCAAAAATACCCTTCAAGTATCGACTATTTTTTCACTTAATCCCCAATGTTAAAATAAATTTATTTATAATCCCGACTATTGACAAACTCACCAAATTTACCTCTCAATTGAACGAAATATCCTAAATTTACTCATTTAACCCCTTTTTTATTACCCAATTCAAAACCCGACCCACACTCAACTTATCCTAAATAATACCCAATTTAAATCAATTTCTTTTATTTTTGACCCTTTCTCCTTTCTATCGGCGGAATCTCACCAAAAACGCAGCAGCAAACTGGCCCATCTCCTCATTCTTCTTCTTCATCTAGTTCCTCCATTTTCTATACCAAAAACCCTAATATCGAATTGAACAACAAACCCGTCGAACCAAAATCCCCAATTCTACAAATCTCAATGTCAATTCAAATCCGAAACAGATAAACAATTGTTCCAAAAATTCACCACTTCAACGAATTAATCAGTTAGCAAAACACAATCCAAATAGCATTGATGATTTTTCGGATTCTACTTACAATCCCATAGAGCGAAATCATGTAAAAGCGAAAGTTTAGAAGAAATCTATAATCGGCAAAATTCAAGAAACGAAACTGAAAAAATCCTAGAAAATCAAATTAAAATTTGCAGTCTTTTCTATACATATCCACAAAAGCGTCGAAAAGACTGTAGCTGAAAGACAGACTTCTGGACGTTCTACATTCAATCGTCTTTGCTCGCAAGGAATTTAAAGGGCTTCGTTGAATTTTTCAGATACATCTGATTCCCTTCGAGCTTCGATTTTAATTTGATTTGCGAGCAAAGACGATTGAAAGATGCCATTGTGATTTCTAACAAACAGCTACATTTAATTGCTAGAAATATTCCTCTTCTTTGTTTCTGAACACACATTCAATTGCTATAATTGGATTCTTGATTTTTACTGCAAATGTGATAAACCCTTTGATGCACACAACTTGTTTGTTGAAATGCCTGAGAAGAATTTGTGTTCATGGAATATTATGGTTTTTGGGTTTGCTAAATTGGGTCTGATTATATGTGAGAAATGGATTGGGTTTATGTTAATTTGGTATATTTAGGACGGGTCGGGTTTGGATTGGGCTGGGATTGGGTAATAAAAAAAGGGTTAAATGAGTAGATTTGGGGGATTCCGTCCAATTGAGGGGTTAAATCTGGTGAGTTTGTTAATGGTGGGGTATAAATAAACTTTTTTAACGGTGGGAATTAAGTGAAACAATAGTTGATACTTGAGGGATATTTTTGATTTTGGGGAGAGAAATGATAGTGAGACGTCTCTTTTGGATTTTGCCAAAGATTTTGAGTTAGTGATTACTAACTCGTGCTTTCCAAAAAGGAAAAACCACTTGATTATCTTTCGTAGTACGGTAGCTAAGACTCAGATAGATTACCTACTTCTCCGAAAGGTTGATAGAAGTCTATGTAAGAATTGCAAAGTTATTCCGAGTTAAAATGTTTCCACTCAACATAGGCTCTTACTGATGGATGTGGAGATCAAGAGAGAAAAGAAGAAGAAGGTTATATATGTCAAACCTAAGATTAGATGGAGAGGTCTTACTCCTGCCCTCTCTCGCGTGATGGAAGAAAAGTTGAGAAACTTAGAGGCGTGGAGTAATGAAAGTAATGTGAATAGTATGTGGGACACGACTGCTGGTTACATAAGAAAGGTAGCTTTCGAGGTACTAGGGGTTTCAAGAGGGGCCTTTGATGGACGTCAGGGCGATTGGTGGTGGAATGATGAAGTCCAGGGCAAAGTGAAAGATAAGAAGGTCGCTTACACAGAATGGTTAGAGTGTAGGGATGAAGATGAAAAATAAAGGCTTAAGGTAATCTATAAGACAGCCAAGTTAGAAGCAAAGACGGCGGTGGCGATTGCTAAGTCAGCAGCGTTTGAGCGCCTTTATGAGGAGCTAAGTGATAAAGGAGAGGACAAGAGATTATATAGGCTCGCTAAAGTAAGAGAAAGGAAAACTCGCGACTTGGACCAAGTGAAATGCATCAAGGATGAGGTGGGCGTGGTGTTGGTGGATGACACCTCCATTAAGTTAAGGTGGCAAGCGTACTTTTATAAACTCTTAAATGAAAAAAGAGATAGAGATATTGAGCTGGGTAAGTTGGCACACTCTAAAAACTATCGTAATTTTGGTTATTGCAGGCGGTTCAGAGTTGAGGAGGTAAGACGGGTTATTAGTAGGATGAAGAGGGGGAGGGCGATCGGCCCCGATGAGATTC
>DF362661.1:15613-39763 GCA_000787875.1 Solanum virginianum
CATGTGCAGAGAAGGAGTGTCGATGCTCCTGTTAGGAGGTGCGAAAGGTTAGTTGTAGGAGCTATGCAGAGGCGTAGAGGTAGATCGAAGAAGCACTGGGGGGAGGTGATTAGACATGATATGACGGAGCTTGATCTCACAGAGGACTAGCCCGTTTGAAAGCTATTTACTTGCATTGATGTAATGTATGTTTTTTCTAATCTATTTTATATTTTTTTATGATTTATCTATCTATTTGTAACTTTTTATTTTGCGAATTATAGTAGTAGTCTAATTAGTAGGGTTAGGTGGATGCATGAGTTAGGTGGAGGACGTGTTTTCTTTTTCTGTATTCTACCCTCCCTAGACCCCACTTATGGGATTTCACTGGATATGTTATTGTTGTTGTTGTAATATTATTCGTTCATCAGGCTGGATACATATTTTATTTTAAGGTAATATGATTTAACATGCTTGAACAAGATATTATAATCTAAAATAATAAAAATATACTCCCTCTATTTCATTTTATGTGGCACCCTAAATGTTACTTTACTCTAATTGAAAATAATTTAACCTTGAAATTTCTCTTTTACCCTTAATGAAATGATTCTCAACCACACAAATATCTAAAAAAATGATTTTAGACCGCAAGTTTCAAAAGTCTTAATTTTTTTTTTAAACACCATGTCAAGTCAAAGGGTGCCACATAAAATGAGATGGAGGGAGTACATTTTTCATCAAAGAGAGTGAGTCAAGTCAAAGAAAGTCAAAGAATGTCACATAAAATTAGACGAAAAGAGTAATATTTTAATATTATTCGCGCATCACACGAAAGCGCGAATACATATACTAGTATAATGTAATACAATGGCATCCCAACAAAGGCAATATAATCACATTATTACCTTATTTTTTTATTTTGTCTTTTGATTATTATTTAATGATCTTTTTTTAATTAATTGTACCTTGTACGCAATGGCATCCCAATAAAGGCAATATAATCAGATTGTTACCTTATTTTTTTATTTTGTCTTTTGATTATTATTTAATAATTTTTTTTAATTAATTGTACCTTGTACGCTATTTTTCTTTATTGAATTGTATATTTATTCTTAAGATTGTTGACAGGTAACACTATGTACTAACAAGAAAAAAAATATCTTTTATTTAAATGTTATATTAATCAAAATAATACATGTATTATAAAACACTAAACATTATTCAAAAAAGTTGCAAGTAATACATTATAAGAGGTTGATTATTTGCTCGTTAAGATGCAAATTGTTGATATATTAAAATTAACATAATTAGTAACATGCTTGATAGTATTTTAGTTGCTATTCACAAACTTATAAAATACGTTGATTGATTATCAATTATTAATTTCACATAATTAAAACAAGTATAAATTATGATTACCAATTTACAATTTCAGATAATACAAATATAAATTACCACCAGTAGGTAAGCTTCATTCATACACTGCAAGTTTGCAACTATAGGCCATGATACGAAAAATGACAATACAAGCAAAAATGTACCAATAATAGAAGAAAGAGAAATATAATGCACAAAAAATCATTCCCAAAACTTGATATTAGTCGGTCATTGAGCATCTAATCAAATTCGGAGTACAAGACTTTAGCAAATATAACATAGTTCAGTGTATGTCCTCTTTAAATGCAACATAAAGACTAGGCTATCCACAATAGATGGATCAATAAATTCCAAAAGCCAAGAGCTTACTATGGTCCCCGAATCCAAAAGCAACTTTGCATGAAATTCAGTCAATAGTGAGAACTCGTACTAGAATCTATAGGATGCAAAAAATGTAGTATAAGTATCCAATAAATGATACTTAGTAGGTATACGTCAACTGAGCTCCACAAATAAATAATATAAATATATAACATACAAATAAGAAAAATACAAATAATTATACTGAAGATAATGATAAAGATAAAAAAACAAGTAATACGAATAAAGAAATAAGATATTAAAAGAAATCAAGTCAAAGATCATCCTTGAGAGTACAAGTCCAATAATGTGCTCGCACCACAAACTTATTAAAGGAGTCAACAAAGCAAGACCATAACAATGAAAATTGCCGCTACCAACACATAAATCTAACACCTAATTCAACTCAACCTAACAAGAGGGACAAAATGAGGTGACCTAATTTTCAGTGTGACCTAATTTTGCCGTTTCATTTAATGGTGTGTTTGGTGGGAGGGAAAAAGTTTATTTTATTATAGCAAGAGTGTCAAAATGAGGTCAAATATAGGTAATCCGCACAGTTTGTATAAAATTTTATGGATTGGACTCGAAATAATTTGAATTAGTTTCAATCTCAACCAATTCAAGCTTTAACCTAAAATAATTTTCAATTGATCCCAATTTAATCTCCAGTAGCCCGTTTGAAAGCTATTTACTTGCATTGATGTAATGTATGTTTTTTCTAATCTATTTTATATTTTTTTATGATTTATCTATCTATTTGTAACTTTTTATTTTTATTTTCTTGAGTTAAAATTCAAATTGTGATTATAAAAAATAAATTATAATATGTTAAAATTATCGAGATTAAGCAGGTCATGATCCAACCCAAATTTTATCCCATTTGAGCCCAAAGTAAATTTGAATGAGTCATAACACAATCCAATTTCTATTTCAACTCATTTTAACATTCCTAATTTCAATCTAACTCGCCCATTTAACACCTTTAGTTGCATGTATTTCAAGCTATTTAGTACAAGATTTTGCATAATCCAAACTCTCGCACCTCCTAACAAGAATATCGATACTCCACCTTGGGCAATGCCCAAACCATCTCAATTTTGCTTCTCTCATCTTGTTTGCCACAAAAGTCACCCGTACATTCTCCCCCGAATAATTTCATACCTAATCTTATCACATCTCATATGTTCACACATCTATCTCAACATCCTCATCTCTGCAACCTGCATTTTCTGAATATACTAGTTTTTGATTGACTAGCACTCCTCCTTACATAGTAAAGACAGTCTAACTATCATTTTGTAAAACTTACTTTAAGTTTAGGTGATATTTTCTTATTACACAATATTCTAGAGGCAAGGCTCTATTTTATCAATGTGTGACATCATCGTTGATATTACCACTACTTTGAATAATGCATGGACCCAAGATATTTAAAGTTTTTTCTCTCTTGAAAATGGGACGAGTGGCAAGCCTTACTTTGATGTCCACTTCGTCCTTCACAACATTAAATTTTCACTCCAAATATTTTATTTTTATCCTGCTCAATTTGAACCCCTTGGACTCTAAAATATGTCTCCAAACTTTCAATCTATCATTAACTTTACTCTTAAGTCTCATTGATCAGAACTATGTCATCCGCAAAAAGCATACACCATGGAACCTCCTCCTAAATAGACTGTGTCAGCTAATCCATCATTATGGCCAAAAGAAAAGGGTTGAACACAAATCCTTGATGCGATCTCATCTTAACAAGAAAATTATCCTAGTCTCCTCCCCTATTCTTTGATTTCATCATACATGTTCTTTATTACCCTGATATACACTATTAGAACACCTTTCGCCTCTAACACCTACAGAGGACATCCCTCGGAACTTTATCATATGAAAATCATATGAATGTCCCTCTTTCTTTTCCTATACTTCTCCACCAATCTCTGATAAATTATTTCTGTAATCGATCGCCTGGGCATGAAGTTGAACTTATTCTCTTAAATAAATACTTATTTCCTCACTCTCATCTTCATCACTCTCTCCCAGACTTTCATAATGTGGCTTATCAACTCGATGCCACTATCATTATTACAGTTTTTTGAATATCATCTTTGATCTTGTACAATGGAACCATTGTACTCCTCCATTCATCGAGCATCCTAGCAATGTTCAAAATAACATTAAACAATATAGTCAATCATTCCATACCATCCTTAATAGTGCTCCTCCAAAATATAAATTAATAAAGTAATATTATTATATGTTTGATTGGAGATATTAAATAGTCATTGAATTATCAAAATTAGATCATGAAGTGGAAGGTTATAGACTGCTTATAAGCACTCATAGATCCATCTTTCTGATATAGGCTTCTCAAACATTCAACAAATTTAGCCAAATCCAACTTTGCACAAAGATAATTGATAGATTATCGAACTGACTTGCCCTTTCTTCAATTTTGAAAACAATTTTCAAGATTTTTCAAATTTTCACTTACCAAACTTAAAACTCAATAGTATTAAAGCAAATTTATGGATAGAGAAGAAAGAATAGTAGACACTAAAATACCTTCTAAAAAGTTCAACTTCAACAAATGGGATTCCATTTACATCAAGTTGCAAGGTCATGAAGTGCACTTGAGATGTATAAATGAATGTCAAGTACATGACAACACCATTCCACCGGAATAACAAGTCACTAGAGAAAGTTAAACTGATACATAGCGATACAAAATAGGATACAGAGGGCAACTATCTAGTCTTGTTTCTGGATGACCCCTGTCGTCTTGAACTTCAACATTAAGCCCTGGAAACTTCTAAGCTAGCATGCTTCAAAACTTACTGAACAATTAGACAGCCAAAGGGATCGCATAGTTTCCAACTTTGCAGCATTGGCCAATTGAGCCTCATCGCCAAAGGTGCAGTCTCTAATCTGCAACTTACAGAGGCTCTTACAACCAGAGAGCAAGTAGTGGAGGTCTAGATGGCTATCCCCAGCAAAACCTATGGAAAGCATTTCTAACTCTTAGTATGGACCTGATGTTCTCAAACACGCGGTCCACAAGGAGGCCAGAAAGAGAACGTTGCCAGAATTGCTTGCAATGTCGAACAATCACCCCAAAAAAACCAGCATCAGGGGGTTCAAATTACAGGATTTTGAGGCTTCATAGTACACAAATAAAATCAGATCATATTAGGATGGTTCCTTGCAATAGTGACGGTGGCATCATTTGTCATTTGGCGACAGAAGTATAAAACTGAGTGAAGCTTAAGGCAGCCCACTGAGACAGCTACAGAGCCTTGCTCTGTCAAGGTTACATTTGGTCCTGGAGCAAATGGACCACCCTAAGCTCTTGAAGATCCTTCCGAGATTTCCTCAAGACCATTATCTTCAATGTAATTTAGCACCTATAGTCACATCCATGCCAAGCAACTTAAAGTGTAAGCTGGATAACCAGAGAGATAAAAATGCCAATTGTAAAAATGTGGTAGCAAAATTGAATAGCTGAAAAATCTTTAGTCCAAATGACAAAATTAAGTTATTCTCCATATGGCTGACTAGCAAATTATTCAGAGAATTTACTTGACCTTAATCGTTTGGCTATGTTAATACACCAAAGCTTATCTATGGCTCTATGCTATTTATTTACCCATGGCAGTTGGCAGAATCAGCATAACAATGAATAAGTTAGTATTATTGTGAGATTTCTGCTTTCACAACTGGACAACATGCTCAGAAGGTATTAGGATGATAACCATGACCAACATTACTAATTTATCACAAATGCAGTTAATGTATCGAGTCTCAAATGTTGAAAATATGCAAGTCTATACAAAAGTAAAACACAAGCTAGAACATATCAACAACTACTGCAAATGTGGCCGTCGCCGATGAGCTTAAGACCGGGTATTTGAATGGTAGCATAGCTTAAATTCAAAGAGGTGAGTTTGAAGTGGAATAGAGAAATAATACGCTAGAGGCTGGCACAGCCTCTCAAGCCTGTGAGTTGATTGCAACCTGAAAAAGCTTGAGAAACATTTACAAAAACTTCAGAAACATCAGCCAGTATGTCAGCGGAGTAAGATCTCGTACCAAATTCAACCAACTGAGAGTTTTGGCAAAGTAGTTTTGGATGTTTCTCGATGGACACAGCACGATTGAGCCGAAGAGTCCTTAAATGAGGAGAGCCAGCAACCAGACGCTCCAAAGCTGAACCTGACCTCAAAAGCCAAACAAGGAATGCTAAGTGACACAAACGGTGAGCAAGAAGATACCCACTTCACCTTCTCCAAAGCTCCAGCTCACTCAAATTCCTGCAGCAAATTGTGAGCTACATAAGATTACAAATCTGAAGAAGGTTGAGAAGATTCCGCCTAGTTTCGGCAATATTTATACATTAAAAATTGAAAGACTTATAGAGAGCCCTCGACTTGAATATTTCACTAAGAACATTAAGAAATATGCTGAAGATATTAGGAGAGGGGACGAGCTTCAGGTCCTTGGCATGAAAAATATCTCGTTATTTAAGCACCATGCGTGAAAAGTAGTGAACGCTCTTACCATAAGAAATATGTGAGTATAAACAGAACTTATTACCTATTCCATTTCATTTTATGTGGTGGAGTTTGACTAGACACCAAATTTGAAAAAGGAACTTCTAGTCTTAAACATGACATATCATATTTGTGGCTATAAAAGCATGTCATTAAAGGTAAAATGAGAAATTTTTAGTTAAACCTCAAGTCCAATTATGGAAAGGCATTGTTCTTTTTTAAACATGCTAAAACGATAAAAGAGTGCCACATAAAATGGAGTATCTTTCTTCCTTTTTCCGATTACTTTGACTAGTGTAATTTCTTTGTAGAGGGCATGCAAGGAACACGAGATACAATTCTGTTTGCAAATACATCAGCCTTACAGGATAAAGATAAATCCTCAGACAACTCTGTTGTGGTGAATAAGTGATGGAGAGTTATATTGATATCAATTGTTACAGCTCTTGTTCAGTTTCCCCTTTGCTTCCTTGTTTTTTGCGCTTTATAGTTAAAAACCAGAAAAGTCCTGCTAAGTATTCCAAAATTTGTTCTTTCAAAATTGTTCCTTATATACTCTTCTTCTCTTTGGCGTGGTTTGAATTGTTTGTATATCATATGTTACTCCTCAAGTCCACTATATGGTACATCATTGCAAATCTTCATGTATGAAGCAAATACACTAAAAAGGGCATCAAAGAAAACAGAAATAAAGCAGAAAGTAGTACCTATCATCAGTTGCTTCATTTTCAGAACTTCAGTTTCCGGCGTGACCATGGTAAACCTGTTCTGCAAACCCACACATAAACAAAATTGACATCATAGACTGGAATGCCTAATGCCAAGCAACTTAAAGTGTAAGCTGGATAACCAGAGAGATAAAAATGCCAATTGTAAAAATGTGGTAGCAAAATTGAATAGCTGAAAAATCTTTAGTCCAAATGACAAAATTAAGTTATTCTCCATATGGCTGACTAGCAAAAAGATAACTAAATAGTATTCGAAATGATACTCCTAAATTTATAATGTGTACACATGAGGGCAACTAACACTATTTATCAGATCAAGAGAGCAGTAATACCTGATTTCCAAGATAAAGAAAAGTGGAAAAACAATCAAAACATCAAAAGTGAAGTACATCCTCGATAAGCCTGCCTGAAACCCCAAACAACATTTTGATCGCCACTTTTCATCTTACACAATTGCAGTGGATGTCATTTCATCTGAAGTGATCAGCCCAAACTGTGACAAAGTTATAACATAGCAGAATAAACCAAGTGAAAGAAATATTCACTTCTTCTTTTCCGCAAGGACGGAAGGATTCTCACTTATAGCCTTTACCAATAACTCAGCTGTAGTTGCATCAAATGAGAAGCCCCTTCCAGTCATTTCCTTCATAAAAGTTACCATTTCATTAATTTTCCAGCACCTAAGATATCCTTGTTGTAAGTGATGAACATCATCTCAATGGGTGGCAGCAAGAGTGTGCCCGATGCGGTTATCTGGCAAGTAAAAAACTTCAAAGCATGCAAAAATCACTATCCTTAAATAAATATTGGAATGTTTGCTGTTTATTTAGGAGAATATAAACAAGTTTCTTTAGGTAAACATAAAGCCAAAATGTGTATGGGAAAGCGCTAAGCCAGTTTCAAGGATAACGTAATTTATAGAAGTTAGAAGAAAGATACTCAGGAAAGAGGTGTCTTATTGATGAAAATGCATGTCAATTGTAATTTAGAACTGAAACTTAAATTTTAAAAGTTTAAATTAAGTAAAACAATTTTATTTAAAGGTCACCATGCCAAGCCCATTACAAGTCCAAGTCAACAACAACAGTAACAAACACGGTAAAATCCCACGAGGGGTGAGAGGAGGGTAGGATATAGGCAGACCTTAACCCTACCTTTGTAAGGTAGAAGGATTATTTTCGATAGACCCTCAGCTCAAAAGAAGAGAAAAACAAAGCATGAATGAAAGGAAAATAGCAACAAAAGAGCAGCAAGATACACATGCAAAGAAACATGTAATAATACAAATATAAGAATAAGATACTACGCAGAAACTAAAAAATACAACTAGGTAAAGATACTACCACTAGAAGTCATGAAATTCTTATTGCATCAAATGTCACTTTAGCTACTACTTAGGCCACACAATAAAGACCATGCTCCAAGTAAAATACATAAAAAAAGGCAATACATCGCCAAAATGGAGCAGCCGATGCCAACCAAGCAAATGCTAAAGGCCAAAAACAACATACCCAATGTAGTTCCAAAAAGTAGGGACTGGGGAGGTAAAAGTGTACACATACCTTACTTCTACGTCAGAGGTGAGGTAGAGAGGATGTTTCCAATAAGACCCTCGGCTCAAGACAAAAACAGTCTAGAAAAGAAGTAAGAGAAGAACAAGAGAAAATAGATAGTAACAAACAAAGAACACAACTACAACAAAAAAATGCTAGAGGCCAATATCATACAAATAGCCTTGCAAGGGTCATATACCCCAACTCCCCCCACCCTTAGATTCTCACCAATGGAGAACACATGAAATTTATGAACATCGAAATAATATTGCAGCAGTCCAACCTAAAAGCAGTACACTGTATAGGAATACAATTGAATTTCCAAGACACCCTACCAAGGATTAACACAGAAAAAATGAACGCGCTAAGTTAACAATTAGTCTTTAGATGTAGCACATAAAGCATTTCACAACAGACAACACTTCCACTTGAAGGAATCTAAACAGCAGTTTAAACAAATCCAAGCCATCAATTTGTTCAACGATTTTCCTCCTAAGTTTAAAGTCAGAAGTCAAAGCATCAAGCTAAGAAAACAGAACTACAATCATGGCAAATGACAACGAAAGCAAGATTGTCACAAAAGCATAGTAAAGACTCAAATCTTAAATAACACCACTAAACTGTATGAAAGAATTAAAGAGAGCAGATAAGTGTTGGACAAATCAGTTTCAAAGGAATGTTTGTATTCGATTTGCTTCCATAGGAAGAAGCTGTTCTTAGAACTAGGTGTTCAAGATTACAACATCAACCCTCCAAGTAAGACAATCTTGACTGATTGGGGAAATGAGCTCCAGTATAATAGAATTTCATACTAGACAATACAAGAAAAAAATCATCACTCAATGTTATGTTAGTCTTAGGCAGATGAGTTGATCTGAGCTAAGAGCAGATCCACAGACTATGTACACTATCTAAAGCCTTAAAAATCAAAAGAAGGATCTACTAGGACATAGCTTGGCCTAGTTTTATGCCAACAAAAATTGCTACTTACTTAACAAGTCCAAGTCATTACATATATGTATTAAATAACTTGGACTTGGACAAAGAATCATTAGAATACACAAAATCAGTCTCTTCATAAAGCTCTGCAATGAGGAAGAATTGATCGCGTAAACACATGAGATGGGAAACTTCTGGATCCCAATGATTCCTAATAATTCACATTAGACTAGGAGCTGGTAGAAAAATCATATTCAAGCAAGACGGATGGATATGGAACAGACCACTCAAGGAGCAAATTTCCCAGGATTTTCAGTTTTGCAACTTATCATTTTGAAGCAGTAAACATGTATTAGCCTCCACAAGGATAAAACATAACTTTGAAAATGTTTAGTGACAATGAAAGGGCTACAAAGGAGCTCTGTTCCGCCATATCATATATGTTTGAATCAACACAATTTACAAAGAAAAGAAATATAATGATAGTCTGCAACAGGTGTATCCTATGTGAAAAAGGTTATGAAGATGCAAGGAACTTATATTCATACATTGCGAGATTACAGATCAGATTTGGTACATGTTTCTGAATTTATTTGAACTGACATGACACATGTCAGAAACTTGGAGAGAACTGCTGCTGAGTTGTAAAAGGGTGGGACTCAAATAGCTACCGGACACTTTGGTGCATCAGTAGCAGCCATTATTACTTTGAAGGCATAAAAGGGAGTATTTGTAAAATATAGATGTAAGAACAAACACGTAGAGGAAGCTGAGAGGATGATACATTCCCTCGGTTCATTCCAACAAACTGAATTTCTATTTTATGCAACTGTATATCCTAAGAAACCTCGAGGATATACAAATGATAAAAAAAATTATTGTCAAAAACTATGACAATTACTCATAATAAGAGAACTTGGTGGATTTCCACATTTAAATTACATTTAACATGTCACAACATATTTAAGGTTATCTTCTTGGGCATGAAGCAAATACCGCAAAAAAGGGCATTAAAAAAGAAATGAAGCAGAAAGTAGATCCTGTCATCAGTCGCACATAAACAAAATTGACATCATATAATAAAATGCCTCATCTGAGATGATAAACCGAAACTGTATCAAAGTTATAACATAGCCGAATAAACCAAGGGAAAGAAATATTCATTTCTTCTTTTCCGTGTGAGGCTCTGGTATCATGTCAAGGATGGAAGGATTCTCACTTATAGCCTTTACCAGTAACTCAGCTGTAGTTGCATCAAATGAGAAGCCCCTTCCAGTCATTTCCTTCATAAAAGTGACCATTTCATTTATTTTCCTGCATCTAAGATATCCTCGCACAATAACATTATAAGTGATATTGTTTGGAAAACAACCATTGTCGTCCATTTGTCTAAGCATATCTGTAGCTTCTTCGAATGACCCTTGTAAACAAAATCCAGTTATCATTATATTGTACGTTGTTACATCCGGAAGTAATCCCATCGAAGAAAGCTTCTCAAATATAGCATGAGCTTTATCGAGTTCATCATTTTTACACAATCCATTAATGATAATATTGTAAGATGTAATATCAATATTTTCTGTCTTTCTTTCCAACTTATTAAAGAGTGACATAGCTTCTTCAACAAGTCCACACTTAAAATAACCATCAAGCAAAGTGTGATGAGTGCATAAATCAGGTATGAGCCCAGTAGATACCATCTCAACAAACAATTGTTTTGCATCGCCTATTCTTCCAACTTCAAACAGACCTTGCAAGATAGTACAGTAAGTAACAGTATCAGGTTTTGATCCCTTTTGAGAAATTTCACAAAACAATTGCATGGCCTCATCCACTTTCTTTTTCTTACACTATCCATTTATTAGTATGTTATAACTAAAAATGTTAGGCTCAATGCCCTTATCTATCATGCTATCAAAAATTCTCCTCGCTCTATCTACCTGACCACGCAAACAATATCCATTCCATTATCGCATTGTAAGTGATTATATCAGGCTCTACACCCTTTTCGACCATGTGTTTCATTACTTCCTCAGCATCTTCAACTTTCCCTTCTTTGCATAGTCCATCTATTAGTATGTTGAAGGAGTGCACATTTGGATAAATATTAAAATTCACCATCTCAGAGAACAAAATCTTAACCTTTTCCAACTGACCAAGCCTACACAAACCATTAATTATTGAATTATATGTGACTATATCAGGCTCTATACCTTTTCCAACCATGTGTTTCATTACTTCCTCGGCATCTTCAAGTTTCCCTTCTTTGCATAGTCCATCTATTAGTATGGTGAAGGTGAGCACATCTAGATAAATATTAAAGTTCACCATCTCGGAGAACAAAGTGATAACCTTTTCCCACTGACCAACCTTACACAAACCATCAATTAATGAACTATATGTGACAATGTCTAGAGGAACGCCCCTCTGCTTCATCTCATTCAAAAAGTTGATGGCAACATCTATGTTTCTATCTTTGCAAAGGGAATCTATAACAATGTTGTAGATATATATGTCGGGCTTAGTGCTCCCCTGTTCCATTAACCGGAGCAAACTTAAAGTCTTCTGAGTATGACCCCTTTTACTAAGCCCATTCATTACGGTTCCAAACATGACTTCGTTAGGCTCACAAATCTTATCTCTCACCAACTTCTTGAACAATTCAACTGCATCTTTAACCTTATTTTCAGCAAATAATCCTCTTAATAGGGTGTTAAAGGTGACAACATCAAATGGAATGCCATTCTTCAGGGTAACACCGAAAATGCACAATCAGAGCGACGCATCAGGCAATAAGTGTTAATCACGATATTCAAGATGAAAACGTTAATTGGTATACCCAATATCTGCATTTCCCGAAAAAGAGAAACGACTGCTGGGTACTGATTCATCTTTAGCATAGTCTGAAATAATTTACAAAAGACGGAAACTGCAGGAAGAGGATTCATTCTAACCATTTCATGGAAAAGAGTATTTTTTCACGAAAAGCAGACATGAGATTCACAGCATCATCCGTAAAGAGTTTACCCTTTACTGGAATGGATTTTTTACTGTAGTGGCATGAAGAATAATCTTGTATTGTAATTGCCGAAGCAGAATTGGTAATAGCAAAGGAAGAGATAAAGGTAGTACCCTTGCCATTGCCATAGCGATATCGCAGAGAAATTCTCCTCATCTTCTTCAATGGCGTAAAAGTGTGCCCTAATTTTGCAACAAACCAACACAATACTGTATTGTACTCCCTCCCTTTCTATTTAATTGTTCATTTTCTTCCTTAATTTTGACTAATTTTTAAAATTAAATTAAATTATATTAATCGTTAAGGAGCAAGTTAATACATGCTTCATAGTGTTTTTAAATGTATTTTGAACAACAATTAATATTTGATCCTAATGCGCTAAATTTTACTCGAAGCCACCAAAATCTTAAATATGATTTTAGTATATGAATATTTCGGTCTAATAGTGCCTTCAAATTATTATAGACACGTAATTTTTTATCGAATTTGAAATTTTATACCATCTCTAAATACTTCTTTTATATCTAAATTAGATATTTTCATTTTATTTCTTTTAAAAGATTTGAGAATTACAAAAATAAATTCACATTTTAGGCTAAATTTTGTTTTTAATTTATTCATAAAAAAGGTGAAATCTTACAAAATAAATATTTCTTTTAAGTTAGATTTAACAAATATGCTAGTTTAATATTTAAAAGCAAAACTAAATTGCATTGTCCATTTTAATTTTTAGTTTAATATTCTTATTTGAAAGTCTATTTTACCTTTTTATTAAATTTCAAAGTTGACGTGAAGATAAAATTAGATAAATAAATTAAAATAAAGAAAATACTATTTATAAAAAAAATTAGAAGGAAACAATTTTGCATCTTAAAATAGTTTCTTTATAAAAATATAATAGTAACAACTTTGTATCTTAAAAAAGATCTATAAGAACAGACTTTCAATTAAAAAAAAAGTACTAAATATAAGTCATTTTTTAAACCAAAAGACATAACATTCCATTCATACTGACCGAACAGAACATTAAAAGTAGTCTATAAGTATGCTCTTTGAAAATCTGTATCTGCCAATATCCCGACTTTAAATCAAATTTTAAGAATATATTGGCATTATATAATCTTGAGAGTAAATCTTTTTTATTGGGGATGGGATGCTTAATCCATTTTAAATGCTTATTTAAAGGTTTATAATTTATTACCAATCAAGGAACTCCTCGCTCTTTTTCAGCTGCGTTATTAACATAAAAAGCAGTACAAACCAAGGAGATTTAGAAGGTTTTATCAGACCCTTTTGCAAGAGATTATCAACCTCTTTTTTTTTTTTACAGAATTCAACTAGTTCGGTATTCATTTGACAAGGTCGAGATTTTGTAGGAATATCATCCTCAAAAAAATTATCTTCATATGGAAGAGTAACAATATTCTTTTTCCTATTCCAAAAAGCGCTAGGGTGATCGGCGCAGATGTCAACAGCCATTTGTTCAAAAATCAAATTAACCTTTTCTTATATCTTAGCAGACTTCATTATATTAGTAATGTTCAAGCTAAATATCTCAAGTTGTAAAAACTCAACATGTTTTTCTTTCATATCAACCAACACATTTATATCACGAGTAATGAGTTTAGTAACAAAAGAGAAAGAATTTTCTTTGCCGTTATAACTAGCCTTAAGAAGCTAGTACTAGCAAAGCTATGGTCACCTTTACTGAGGCTTCCACTTCGGAACCTCAAATGGAGATACCAAAGGTAAAAGCTAATATTCAGCCTCCTCCTCATATCCCCGAGTTTAGATTTCAAACTCCGACTTTTGTTGCTGATGTTTTTGAACAACTTCCTGAAAAGGTTCAAGCTTTTAGTGCTAAAGCTATTAATTTGTCAAATGATTTTGCCGATAAAATTGAGCAAGCACCAGATTTTCAAAGTGTTAAAAATTATACTTTTTCTGAGTTTAATAAGTTAAAGAGTTTTATGAAAAGGCCAAAATACGACGATATACCGCGGATGCAAACCTACTACTATCCACGTCCAACCCCACAAGATATTTTAGTTGAGGAACTTGACTGGAATTTAACTAATACTTCTTATAGTGATTCTGAAATTTATGAATGGAACTTAGATGGTTTAACAGATCGCCAATTGACTATTCTTGTTCATCATATGTTAATGTATGTTACTATTGCTAAGAATACTGGTATTAATAAAAATGGTACTAGTAGAAATGTTGATAAAAGTGTTACCAGAATGATTGCAGCAGACTTCACAGGTCAACTTCATGGTTGGTGGGATAATTTTCTCACATTAGAATAACGAGCCGTCATTATTAATGTTATAGAGCCCGAAGCCGTCGTTGATAACTTAGGCTTTTCTTTCTCTTTTATTACTAAATCCATTACTCATGATATAAATGTTTTGCTTGATATGAAAGAAAAGCATGTTGAGTCTTTACAACTTGAGATATTTAGCTTGAACATTACTAATATAATGAAGTCTGCTAAGATACAAGAAAAGGTAAATCGGTGAAATATGATAAATAGCAGGTAATAGTCTATTATGAGCAAAAGAATGTCTGATGTTTGCAAGATGGCAAGCTCAATTAGGCCCTTTTGATTTGGATATACAGTATAAAAAGGGAATTGATAATTCTCTTCCTGACTTCTTATCCAGGGAATATATACAATGAATGCTTTCATAAACTTTTTTGATGATCAAACTGTCTATGTCATTCTACAGGCATTGTTACCATTGTGTGAGGACATGAAAGAAGAAATTATTCGATGTCTTATAATAATTATTTATGAAAATAATCTGGACTTTCCTGTGGATTTATACGATAAAGATAATGATTGGTGGATTGATTATTGGTTTTGCAGGAAAATCCGCCTGGCAACTCCTTTAACTGAGGTATCACTCAGTGGGGAAGATGTTGACTCATAAGTGGCAGTAGTAGATTGTATCTGGTCTACTAAGTCCTGTCCATATGACTTTTTAGTGGAAGAATCAATTTTTGTTAACTTATCCCAAAAATTATTAAAAAAGACCCCATATAAACAAGGTATCTAGTCATTAGTATAACCAAACTCGGGAACCCATTTATGGAACCATAGAACAAAAAATTCTATAAAGAAGTAGATTTGAGAAAGATTTTCTAGATAGGGGATATGATCTACCTGATATAATTCAGTAAGCTTAGGAGAGACCTTTGCCCAATTCTTATAAAGTTGAACAAAATGATCTGGTAGAATTTTTGTAGTTGGACCGTGGTATGACCACTAATCTAAAAACCAATTTGGTAACTTTTCTTTAAAAACATTAGAACACACCTTTATAAATCATATGTGTTTATGTCTTTTATTATTATAGTACAACACTTTATCAAAGACATCAATATAGTCACAGTAAGTATAATTTACCCTGGATTGATTTAAAAGAATGGGTTTTTCTGCCATAGAGTGAACACCCCAATCTTCCATAGGTATGACCTGCTTTATTATCATTTTTGAGAAGTTATAAACTGTTTCAGTTGTATTATAACCTTGGAAATGGTTGAATTCAATACTTCCCGTGCTGATCAGAAGAGTTTCATAAAGTGATCGGATTTTGTATGACTTACCCGAAAAATATAAATTTGTTATTAAATATCTCTGGAGTATCTTCCAGGGTTCACTCTATCGCTGAATCTCAGAATTATCAACAAAGAAGATTATCTTCTTCCTATCAACTTTCTCATAATTCTTGATATCATCAAGATAGTCCAAGCTGGCCACAGTAGCAAATGTATTACATTGCTTTTCCTTTTGAGCCTTCAAACAAGCCTCCAACTGTCCATATAATAGACTGTCTTCTGGAATATCTTCCAGATGTATAGAAGGAGAGACTGAAGATGATGAGGATTCTCCTTTGGAGACTGGGGAGTTTATCAAACTCCCACCTCCCAACCGTATAATTGATCGTATCCCTGGTCGTATAACTGGCCGCATTCCTAGAGTATTTACCGAGGAAGACAAAGATCCGTATAACGATCCTTGCGATTAGGATGATCATCCTGTAACCTTTTCCTTCCACTTGTCGTGACTATCTCGTCCTCCAGGATTCTAAGGAGGAAAGTCGTCCATTTTACACATATAACAATTGTTAAGGTTTTGATTAATCAATCCATTAATCATTATCTTCATCGTATAAATTCACAGGAAAGGCAAGATTATTTTTATAGATAATTATTATAAGACATCGAATAATTTCTTCTTTCATGTCTTCACACAATGGTGACAATGCCTGTAGAATGGCATAGATAGTTTGGTCATCAAAGAATTTTATTAAAGCATTCATTGTATATATTCCCTGGATAAGAAGTCAGGAAGAGAATTATCAATTCTCTTTTTATACTGTATATCAAAATCAAAAGGCTAATTGAGCTTGCCATCTTGCAAACATCATTTTTGAAGCATCATGTTTAAAATCTTTGTCAAACATGTATTTAACGGATTGGGCATCTGTTTTTATCAAAAACTTTTGATTATATAAATCGTTTTGAAATTTTAAAACACATTTAACAATAGTTAACATCTCATGAGCCACAATAGCGTATTTTTTCTGGGCTTCAGTCCATTTTTCTGAGTGAAATCTTATCAAATATTCACATTTATCATGAGGGTTAATTTGTTTTAAAATATCACCATACCCGATATTAGAAACATTCGTTTCAATAATTTTCTGCCAATTAGGATTATCAAGCGTTAAACAGGGAAGAGCTTTAACTCTTTGCTTAATCTGTTGAACTAAAGCGGTGTGTTTATCAGTCCACGAACCTTTATAACCCCTTTTTTCTATCATATAATGGAGCTAAATCACGAGATAAGATTTTATAAAAAGGAGAATATAATTTAAACTACCCAAAAATCTTTGGAGCTGAGTCCTGTCAGTTATAACATCAGGAAATTTTAAAGCAAAATCAATGGCTCCTTGAATAGGAGTAACTTTTCCTTGACAAATATTATGGCCTAAAAATCTTACTTCAGTTTGAAACAAACTCATTTTGAGTTTTGATATTACTAAACCATTTTGTATCACAATTTTCTTGAAAATATCTACGTGTTTAACATACAGCTCAAAGGTTTTGGAGAACACCAAAATATCATCTATGTAAACAATGATGAAGTCCATATAGGGATTGAAAATATAATTATGATTTTTCTGAAATTCAGAAGGGACATTTTTTAAACCAAAAGGCATAACATTCTATTCATACTGACCAAACGGAACATTAAAAGTAGTTCTATAAGTATGCTCTTTAAAAATCTGCATCTGCCAATATCCTGACTTTAAATCAAATTTTAAAAATATATTGGCATCATATAATCTTGAGAGTAAATCTTTTTTTATTGGGGATGTGATACCTAGTCCATTTTAAATGTTTATTTAAAGGTTTATAATTTATTACTAATTTGGGAACTCCTCGCTCCTTTTCAGCTTTGTTATTAACATAAAAAGCAGTACAAGACCAAGGAGATTTAGAAGGTTTTATCATACCCTTTTGCAAGAGATTATCAATCTCTTTTTTTTTTTTACAGAATTCAACTAATTCGGCATTCATTTGACAAGGTCGAGATTTTGTAGGAATATCATCCTCAAAAAAATTATCTTCATATGAAAGAGTAACAATATGCTTTTTTCTATTTCAAAAAGCACTAGGGTGATCGGCACAGATATCAACAACCATTTGTTTAGAAATCAATTTAACCTTTTCTTGTATCTTAGCAGACTTCATTATATCAGTAATGTTCAAGATAAATATCTCAAGTTGTAAAGACTCAACATGCTTTTCTTTCATATCAACCAAATCATTTATATCATGAGTACTGGGTTTAGTAATAAAAAAGAAAGAAATTTCTTTGTCGTTATAACTAGCCTTAAAATCCTTTTCATTTAACCAAGTGTATGGATAAAGAGCAGTAATAAATGTGATACCAAGTATAATTGGAAGGTTTAACTGATTTTTTATCAAAAAGAAAAAATGTGGTATGCACACTTTAATCTGACATATATGAGAGTTAGCAAGTTTATACTCTATATCAAGAGCATCACCAGAAGCAAATCGAACTATATGAGTAGTTTTTTGAAAAATATTTTGAAAAGACTAATCCTTATTGAATACAACTAACATCTGCACCACTATCAATCATAACAACATTGGTCATGAAAAATTGATTATCAATCAAAATTACACATTTAAAGTACCATTTTTGTGCAGTAATAACTTGCATAAGACCAAGAAATGAATCATTCTTTTTATCAAGGGTTTCGAGTAAATCAGTGTTTTCAACAACAATACCTTTTCCTTTATCCTGTTGTTTTTTTGAAGAAGCTTCGTCCTCTAGTTGAGAAATTCTATGATTATTTAAAACCTGATTGTTCTTAAGAGATTTAATCTCCCCTTTCAAATTTTCAACCTCAATTTTTAAATCATCTAAAGTAGTTTCCCTATTTCCTTCAGCACATTTTTCCGTCTGGCAATAGACTTTCATGATAGTATAGGGCTGCATATACTCAAAAGTATCTTTTTGAGGATGAAAATCATTTTTTGAAGCAAAAGATTTTGGTTCAGAAATAGTAGCCAATTTTTAAAATTTTATCACGAAGTTTCTCGTCGGTGATGTCTTTTAAAAGTTTTATTATATTATCAGAAGTAATGGTGCTCATATTTAAATCTTTAAACTGAGACTGCAATTTATAAAATGTATAATCACAAGTATAGGTATCACCTTCACAATCAAGACAACCAACTCATTCTTATTTTTATTATCAGAAAATTCAAGTAAATTAACTTCTTCAGAATCAGTTTTAGTCTCAGAAGTATAATCTGACTCATAATTGAAGGTGTATAACAAACCATAAATCTGATCATGCATGGTTTCATCAAGATTCAGAGATTTAAACTTTTCAAGCTTACAATTAGGGGCAATATGACCAAAATTACCACATTTATAACACTTAATCTTGGCTAGGTCTCTCTTGGATCTGTTTTTGCAAATCTGGTTGACTTAGGACGAGCCTTCCTAGCATCTCTTTCTTCTTTGGATCTATATCTAGATCTCCGTTTTCTATAAGAACGGTCGGAATATTCCCTATATCTATGGTATTTGGATCTCTTTTTCCTATAAGGAAAATGTTCTTTCATTCCGAACTGCGCACAGAAATCATCTAATTGGGCTCTTTCTTTTATTTGCTCCATCTTAATTTGTCTAGATAATTTAAGGTCATTGCAAAGGTTTAACCCTTCCTGAGTACAGATTCCTATCATTTTGCCATAGGTAAAGTTTTCCCATTTAATCACCTTGGAAGATCCTCGCATAGCTTTTCTAACTCTTTCAGCGAAGGAGGGGGGGGGAGGGGGAGACCGTCTATAAATCTTTGTTTTCAAAACTCATATTTGGACTCTGGTAATTTCATAACTCTACTTAGAAAGGTGTCTTTATACCACCTAAATTCTCGTAGATGTTTACATCTAAGTCCATTTAAAAGTGTAGAAATATTCTCGTATTGATTGGTAAATCACCACTAATGTTCTAAAATGCAGGTGACCAAGGTATACACAATATTTTGCCGATTGACTGTTAATGCGAAGCCTAAGTTATTAACGATGACTTCAGGCTCTACAACATTAATAATGGCGGCTCATTGTTCTAATGTGAGAAAATTATCCCACCAACCACGAAGTTGACCTGTGAAGCCTGCTGCAATCATTCTGATAACACTTTTATCATTATTTCTTCTAGTACCATCTTTATTAATACCAGTATTATTAGCCATAGTAGTATACATTAACATACGATGAACAAGAATAGTCAATTGGCGATCTGTTAAACCATCTAAGTTTTATTCATAAATTTCAAAACCAATATAAGAAGTACTAGTTAAATTTCAGTTACGTTCCTCAACTAAAACATCTTGTGGGGTTGGACGTGGATAGTAGTAGATTTGCATCTGTGGTATATCGTCGTATTTTGGCCTTTTCATAGAACTCTTTAACTTATTAAACTCAGAAAAAGTATGATTTTTAACACTTTGAAAATCTGGTGCTTGCTCAATTTTATCAGCAAAATCATTTGACAAATTAATAGGTTTAGCACTAAAAGCTTGAACCTTTTCAAGAAGTTGTTCAAAGACATCAACATCAAAAGTCAGAGTTCGAAATCTAAACTCGGGGATATGAGGAGGAGGTTGAATATTAGCTTTTACCTTTGGTATCTCCATTTGAGGTTTCGAAGTGGAAGCCTCAGTAAAGGTGACCATAGCTTTGCTAGTACTAGCTTCTTCCTTTTCTTTTCCTAGCCCTTTTATCAAAAGAATTAATTTATCAACCTTTTCATGTAGAGAATTGTCTGCTCTCCCAAAATTTTTATATAAAGATTTTGGTAATTATTTTGAGAAACCAATTTATTAATTTCGTCAATGGTGACCTGAGCAACATTATTATCAACGAATTTTTGAAAAGCAGTAAACATTATTGCCGTATTATTTGGCAAGACAAAAGACAATTACGGAGGATAAACTTGATTAAACGTTTCGCCATTTACTCCATGATAAGTTCTTTCTAAAATATTAATATATAATGGCATATAAGTTGTTATAAACCATGAGACAAAACAAATAATTTGATTATGTAAAGCACAAATTTTATAAAATTCTTGGGAAATATAATGCAATTCATCTTGACTATAAGTCTCAAAAAACCAAATTCTAAATTGGTTCCACTTATCACAGAAAAATTCTTGTTGAATTTCTTTTCTTGCCAGAGACCCTGGACTAAAATCTATTTGAACGGGGATCATTTAAATCTTGTTGGGGTCAAAGTCCATTTCTGACTCAGTCGGAATATCTTTATCAGAAATATTATCAAAATCTTGAACAATATTATTTTTTGGATTAACTTTAAGACTAGAAACATATTTAGCGGTATCACACATCTTATAAACTGACTCTGTATTAAGAGTGTGCAAAGAAGCTGGTCAGCTTCTTGCAGGGCCATATGATGGCTCAATCGGTGAAATATTATGAATAATAGGTAATAGTCTATTATGAACAAAAGAATGTCTGCTATGAATAAGTGATCTATCATCAAATTGGAGAAAAATCTTTCCATCCGATTTTTGAATAATATGCGAGAAATCATTTTGCGTTAAATTATTAGTTATTTGATTTGAAGATGTAGCGGCGTTTAACGTCCAAGTAGTTGAAAAATTAATTTCGTCCCACTTAATCGGTTATTTTTGTTGTTGATTGTTATCAATTATGATATGAAGTTATTTTTTAATGGAACATGTTCATTATAGAATGATAATACAATACAAACTTATAAGTATTTTTAGTAGGTTTTAGAACTTACAGGTATAAATTACATTTTTTTAAATAGTCAAATATTTTTTAGAACATTTGGGGCCAAACGCATGATGAAACTTCATTCAAAAATAACTTACCAATAATATTTAAAAATTTGAGGCCAAATGCTAGTTAACAATGGTGATTATGTGTATCGATTTACAATTAAGTTAACAATGGAGATTATGTGTATCGATTTACAATTATATCGATTGGTGATAATAGTTGTAGATATTATTTTATGGTATAATAATTGGCCGTAGTGATTAATTGTGGTTTTGTTGTTGATGACTGGTGTTGACACCCAATTTTGACCGACCTATAGCCCATTTTAGAGTGTCATTTAATTAAAATAAGTATTTTTATTTATATTAAATTTAATTCAAATATTTGTGTATTTCTAACATTCTTTGCTATTATTTTATTTTTTGATGTTATATAAATTTTCTTTCATATAATTTGTACCTATGTAATTACGTAATACTTTCATAATTATCAAAAAGATTATATTCTTGTTTATATTTACAAATTATTTTCAAAATTATATAGTTCATAATAGAGTTAATTATTTTTCTTAGTTAACATAATTATCAGAAGATTATACTTTTGTTTATTTTTATAAATTATTTTTAAAATTAAATAGTTCATAATTGAGCTAATTATTTCGCTTAATCAATTTTAAGGAAACTCATTAATTGATCTATTTTAATTAATCAAGTATTTAAATTTAAATTTAATCTTTCATTTTTCCCGACCCCCTTCGTTCCTTTTTCCCTTTTACTTTTTACTTTAATTTTAATTTTTCATTTTCTTCTTCTTTAATTTTTTCATTTTTATTATATCCTCACCCTCCATTCTTTTTCCAAAACAATGCCATAAGCCTATTCTCTCCCCTTTGAAAACCTAGCCGCCCCATCTCCCTACCAAGACCAAAGGTCCCCATCTTCTTCTTCTCCAACCAACTCCATTTCTCTCCATCTCCTTACATCAACCAAACGCCACCCTCTTCTTCTCTACCTTTCCTCCTCAATCCCTCGGCATAATGCAACCCCAAAACACCTCAAAAAAACCGACCAAAAACCAGCCCCATATCCACCAATTTTCAACCTGAAAATCAGCCCCCAAAACCTCCATTACAGCCTCAAAACCAGCTCCTAACACCCCATAAAACCTCCAAATCAGTCCCCAAAACTCCTCCAACCAAATCGACCCTCACTCTCTCTCCCAGTTCATCTTCTCGCCGACGGGTTGCAGGCAGAACACCGGTGACCCCGCCCCTCTCTCCCTCCGTCTCTCTGACCACGCCGACAACCCCTCTTCGACGCCTGTGAGTTGACGACCGCTCCTCCCTTTTTCTTTCGTTTTCGTTCATCAAATTTCGTAACCCAATAATCTGATCTCTTTGAGATTCTGTTTCCTTTATCTAACTTTAATCTACTGTTTCCAGACTCGCTAATCTTGAATTCCGTAATTTGTGTAGTCTTTCCTTTTATCTAAAGCTACCGTTTTTCCATCTGGGTTTTCTAAGGTTTTTGAAGTGCATTGTATTTTAATACGAGTTGGTGTATCTTTGTTTAATTACTTGTTGTACTGCACTAAATTCACTTTTTGCAATTTGAATTAGGGCATGTTCGATTGTTGAAAGTTTACATTTGTACTACTTAAGGTGGGATTTTGGTTTTCTGTAACAATTAAGTGAAAAGGTACGATTTTTAGCTTTCAAGATGAAGGTTTCTTAATGCCTCTTTTGTTTCTTTCCCTTTTTAGACAATGAGTGTGTAGGATGTTTCTGTTGGTTTGAGGTTGCTGCTTTCTCATTGTTACTGCTTTCTTATTCTTTTGAGGTATAGCTGTCAGTGTGTAAATATTTTGGTCATGGTTTGAGTTTTCTTGTTTTTGGTTGTGATGTTACTCCATTTTATCAGTTTTGGGAATTGAACATCTTGGGTAGTTAGATTTGCTGTTTTAATGGATTTTACGGGTGAAACCCCTTCCAATTCCAGTCACTTGGCCAATGAAAGATCTATCCATCGGATTTCGAAGCCTCCCCATTCAAAAAGACTGTTGTAAAATTGATTCTAAATTAACTAGAATAAAATTAAAGATTAACAGAAACTGAAAATTGAGAGAGAGAGAACTTGTATATTTTTCTATCTGTGTATATTTCTTTACACGAGACCTCCTATTTATAGGAGGAAGTTTAGGCAAATTGATGGCCAAGTTGATGGCCATTTTGATAATATTATATGCATCCACTTGGGGACAAAC
>DF362660.1:2055-19895 GCA_000787875.1 Solanum virginianum
TTTTTATTATTAAATTCCGAAGTTCCGATCATGGATTTCAACTTCCTCCTCCTCCGTCACCACCGCGGATGACCACCGTATTCCGCCACCAAAAGGGGTGTTTTCTGATGATGCAAGTAACTTCTCCGATTTACCCAGCAGTTCACCATCATTATTTTCTCAAGAAACCAATTCTCTGACTAGTTTACAGAGCAATCTCTCCCTTTTGACTCTACCTTCTGTTCCTTCTCTCCAGAATCTCTCCCCTGGAACTTTAAATCTCGCAATCTCCGCTCGTTGCTTGAATTCTCTTAATCCCCGAAATGCCCATGTCACTTTCCTTGCTATGCACAACAATCTCCTCTATGCAGCTTCCTCAAACGAAATCAACGTCTTCGAACTCACAAATTTCACACTTATCGATACTTTCAATAACAAAGACCCATCTTCTGGTTCTGCAAAATCTGTTACGTTTCTCGATGGTAAAATCTTCACTGCCCATCAAGACTGTAAAATTCGGGTCTGGAAATTGACACCCAATAAGCAGCATAAACTAATCGCAACTCTCCCAACACTTGAGGAGCGTTTACGCCGATTCGTTTTTCAGAGTAGCTATACAAATGTGAGACGACACAAAGAAAAAAATGTGGATCGAACACCATGATGCTGTTTCTGGGTTAGCTGTGAATGAAAACTTGATGTGCTCTGTTTCGTGGGACAGGTGTTTGAAAATTTGGGGAGGTTCGAATTTACGGTGTAAAGAATCCATTAAAGCCCATGATGATGCGATTAACGCTGTTGTTGCAGGGAAAGATGGAACAATTTTTACTGGTTCTGCTGATAAACGGATTCGGGTTTGGGGGAAACCGTATGGAGAGAAGAAATCGAAAATCGGGTTGATTGCTACGTTAGAGAAGCATAAATCGGCTGTGAACGCATTGGCGTTAAGTTCGGATGAGTCTGTTTTATTCTCCGGCGCGTGTGACCGGTCGATTTTGGTGTGGGAAAGAGAAGACAGTGCGAATTACATGGTGGTTACTGGTGCATTGAGAGGTCATACGAAAGCGATACTCTGTTTGATCAGCGTTTCTGATTTGTTGTTCAGTGGATCGGCGGATCGAACGGTGAGGATTTGGACACGTGGGAATCAGGGACAGTTCTGTTGTTTAACGCTGCTTGATGGACATCGGACACCGGTGAGGTCATTGGTGGCGGCGGCGGCAGAACGCGGTGGAACTGATGGTGGCGTTAAGTTGTTTAGTGGAAGCTTTGACGGAGAAATTAAAGTGTGGGAAATCATGGTTTCTAGTTCAAGCGGCAGTACTCTAATATCATGATATTTGTATTTATTTTATTTTATTTAGAACACATTTTACGTACTAACAAGTTAACTTTTTTTTATATAATTGCTTGAAATTTTATTTGGAATTTGGTGCTGTTATTTTATGCATTTTTTCCAACTCGAAATGGTCAAGAAATTTAGTATTGGGCAAATGTTTCAAGCCTTCAAGTGTTTGTATAGTTAATAGTGTTCTATCTTCCCATTTATCCGAAATGTTTGACCGCTTTAATTTATAATCCCTACTGTTTCTTCCGTTTTTATTTATATATATAATATTTCATACTAATATTAAAAAAAATTACAATTTATGCAATTGTTATACATCTAAATTTAAAATTTTAAAAATTAATTTATTTTAATTTAACTCTAAAAATTAGTTTACTTTTACAACAAAACATGAAAAGTAAAAATAAACACAAGAAATATCAATTTTGAAACTAATGTTCAAATAACCGTTGGTCTTTAGTTACATGCAGAAATCGAACCACCCAATATAAGATTGCAAATAAATATTAAATAAGGAATCCATTGGCACGAGGTATTAAAGCAAATAATGCATATATTGATTTTGATATTATTAAATAGTTTAATTTGATAGTATTTTCAATGTATATTAGTAATATTATATTTAGTATTATTTTTATATAGATTAAATAATGACATTAATAATATAAATTATTACCCATTTTCTAATACAACTTAATCGGTATTATCATATGTTAATACACTCTATTCATTAAATACCATAAAAACAAATAATCAATAAAAAATAATATCAATATAACTAATTTTTTTATTATTAAATTCCTTTAATAGTATATAACTATTAAATGAGCCCCAAGAGCTAGTCTGCTGTTATCTTGGATAGTTGAATTTAACACATACTTATACAACAGTGTAAATTATTTTTACACTTTCGTTATATTTATTAAAGAATTAGTTATTTGATAGATGACTTGATATGTTGATATTTGTACTTAATCAGTCTGTATATGGTAATTAAAAGTGAGTAAAACTAAAATTAAAAGTGGTTCCTGCATAATAAACAACGTTTAGGTAAATCTGGAATGGAAAAATACAAAGAAAAGAAAAAGAAATTAGATATGTAATTGATAATGACTATGTAAAAAGTGACAAATTATGTTGCAGTAATGGAGATAATTAAGGTCAACGCTTAATCATGTGAATAATCACGTGGAGATGCGTGATTACCTTCGTTTTCATAATCCTAATTATACTATTTTAATCGTCGTTGTACTTTTTGTATTTTAAATTAGAAACCAAGGACATAAAGACAAATTAACTTTTCATAAACCCCAAATTCATTGGCTGGCCTTTTCTAACTCTCTTTTTAGTAATCATCCTTAGCCTTGTCGTTTAGTACTTAAAACTTGGAAATTATCGCATACTTAAAGTGAGCAAAACAAAGCTTGTTTCGAGGTTAGGGTGCCTAGAATTTGGAATGTTGAAAATGGAAAGAAAATTAAGAAACAAAAATTTGGATAATTGATAATGGCCATCACAAATAATGTTGCAGTATTAATTGCGCGAGTAATCACGTGAAGATGACTGTTTTATTGTCATTATACCTTTTAAACTAGATAACAACAACTTAAACACAAATTAACATTTCATAAATCCTAAATTAATTGGTTGGCCTTTTCAAACTCTCTTTTAGTTATAATCTTTAGCCTTGTCTTTAACTTAAAAATGGGTAATTGTCGCGTACTAATTAGAATTAATAAAATAATAGTAATTCTTTTTTAATTAAGATTCCTGATTTTTTTTCAGATGTGTGTATATAAAATAATATATTGTCATCTTTAAAAAGTCAAAAGTCAGAATTTTCAGCAACAAAATAAGACTTTACTTAATTCTCACAACAAATGTCTAGCCATTTGAAATTCCACTATCAAAATAAAATTAAACTAAAATAAATAAATAAAAGGGGAGGGGGGAATATATAAACATTTTGAATAGTTTTTCACTCTTACTGCTTCATATTTCTTTCCCTTTTAAGAAAACAGATGGACTCTAATTTATAGCTTAGCAGGGACAATATATAATTTATTTTCATGATGGAGTGAATATAATGGAGGATACTTTTTCCAAAAATGCTTTACATTCATATAGAAGCTAAATTAAATATCATTCCGTAAGTTTCTTTCTGTTTTATTATTATTTTTTTTTTATAAACGAAATTACTTATATTAAGTTATTTAATTAATATCAGATTATTACAAACAAAACGAGATGGGGATTGATAAACCTTACAAAAGCAGTTCCTATGGACGAAATTGTACAGTCCATTCCAAAATTACTTTGAAACGCTAAAAATGAGCTCCTGACTTGGCTAAATTTTAGTCTTCTTGTGAGAACGGTGATCATTTTTAATGAGATTTAATTTTACCTTTGAATATAAGTAAAATATTAGCAAAACTCAATAGTTAATCAAATTTTTTATTGAGAAATTTATTAAATATATATAAATAAAATTAAATTAATTCTAAATTTAATACATCACGAATTCATAAAATTTAAATTTTTGATACATTTTGTTAGTGTATATGCATTTTATTATAAAAATAAAATATTAAGAGTAAATGTTAGTGGATATAAATTGTGGTAGAACGATTATTAGTTCTTGTAACTTATATGACCATTAGTTCTTGTAACTCTTATGTTTATTAGTTTCTTATAACTTATATGACCATTAGAGTCTTGTAATACATGTAACCACTAAGCGATATTCTACCTCATTATGCCTTGTAACTCATATAACCTCCGAAGCATAAGTCATCTATTCATTTATTACCTACATTACTATCCACATTAATTCTATATTCAAGAAAGGATGAATTTCTCACCTATAAATAATGATGTTTCTTCCTTTGTGAAGGGTGCACTATGGAGAGAAAAATGTGAAGTGTGGACAAATATTGTGGTGTATAATGAAGTTAAGAGAGTTGAGACAGAGAAAAAATTCTAAGACTTCAACAATATTCATTACAAGAAAATGTTTTCTAAGACTTCAACAATATATTCATTATATAAAAGAGAGTATTTGTATGTTGAAGGAAAGTACTTTTGTATGGAGTTTTGGACTCTTCAACTAATTCGGTGTTGTTCGAGTCATACAACATTGTTGACTATTGTATCTTGGAGGAGACAAGTCGAGTGTATTACTGCTGGACCAGTGTGGATTGGACTTGAATCTCCTTAAACAGAGCAAGATATTCGTGCTTCAACCTAAATGAATTTTTATTCAATTTTATCATTTTATTTTCAATTATAATAATTTATTATATTTGTAATATATTACACCAATACATTTCCTATTAATTAGTTGTGATAAATCTTATGACGATGGATGGGCAATTGAGCACATCCAATGATGCCCACCTAAAAATTCTGTACTCGAAACTACAACCTTAAGAGGGGTTGGAATAAAAGAAAGAATTGGTTATTATTGTAACACATGGTTGAAAATGAAAAACAGAAATGGCTCTACTGCACCAACCAACTTTTAAGGTATATATCCTTCTGCAAGATATCTGACAAATTCATTTTGTCTCAATCTGTTTATCTAAAAGTGGAAGTCCCATACATAAAGTGGCGACAAATGTCTTGTAGTTTTTTTCCTACTGATTCAATAAAGTGTTTGCTATGCATGTACTTCAAATATATGAAAAAGTGTTAGAGCTAATGCCTCAAACCCCTCTTAAATTATTACGTTATGTCAATTAACATTAACATTTATAATTACGGTGTTGCAGTTATTCCATCTATTTTATGTTGGAAATTTTACAGAAAATACTTTTTTTTTACGTCCACGAACATTATTACGAATATGAACACTTCATCACAAATACTTGTGGAAAATTCACATAATTTGAGGCATGTCAAAAGACATTGTCCTTTCACAAACACTTGTAGAAAATTCACATAATTTGAGGCATGTCAAAAGACACTGTCCTTAAAGATATTTTACCCAGTATAGGTGTATCCCCAGGACTCAACAAGCTCATCTAGTACAAGACTAGGAACCAGAATCTAACAAAGATTAAAATAGAAAAACCCAACATTCTAAATATGTATATAAATAAATATAGGAGGAAGAATTTGTAATATAATATATTTTCTCACTTCCTCTTCTTAAAAAGATAATCACAATTTAAATAAAAAGATTCACCTTTCAAGAATAAATGGTTACAATTAAGAGAGAATATAATGATATATTTATACTATCAAAATAACATTTAGAGGATATTAATATTCTCGTATTAATCATCCATTCAAGGCTAATTAATAAAATATTAAAATAATAAAAAATAATATTAGATGAAGATATACTTTTGAGATACTAAAATTATTTTTTCCCAACACTTTAATTATTTTCTAATTAAAATTAGTCCCTTATAGCGTCAAGTGACATGGATTGTATCCCTCTCTTTTTGTGGTGTGTAAGAGCCACAAAATAAGCCAAAATTGATATGTCATTTTTGAAAATTATTTTTTCTTTTTTTTCTTTCTTCTGGTAGACACAGTAAAAACATAATCCATAGTCCGCGCGCACACAGTACATATATATTAACGAACAATTTTTGGTATTATTATTATTTTAGGACTATTTTTTTAATTGAGTTTACTGTTATGATAAATTCACAGCTCGTGATAAAATGAATTCTTCTTCATACTAAACATAATTAATTACGACCCTCAAAGTAACAGATGTTTAAGTCCACTAATATACCCAAGCTGAAAGAAGCCAACAAGGTCCCCAAAAGAAATCTGCAAATATTCTTCTCTGTAAAGTTTAAAGACCATAACACATTAATTATTAATTACTTTTTTTTTAAAAAAAGGAAAGAATATTACAACAACTTTGCAATTTTTTATTTTTGGGAGCAACTTGGCAAGTTGAATGTGTTGGAAATGAAAATAGCACACAACCCACCCCAGTAACATTAATTAGTTTATCTTTATATTTTGTTCATGGAAATATCTCAAGCCACCAATTCTGAATTTTAAATGATACGAAAATGAAATATATACGAAAGGCACCTTTGATAAACCCAATTAATTTGTTGGCTTTTGTTTTTCCAAACTCTCTTAGTAACTACCGTTAGCTATGTCTTTTCTTAAAATTAACATGGTGGTTGTCCCATAATAAGTGGGCGTTTAGCTATAATTTTTTCCAGATTTGAAAATATCAAAAGTTGTTTTCACTCTCTTTACTTCGATCACATATTTTAAAAATAACTCCAATTTGTATTCATGATAAAATATAATATTAATTTTAATTTCAAATACTATTGTAAACATTAAAATTTTATACACTCTACAAGATAAACTGAAACTTTATTAGAATTCTTGTAGGCTATTCTACCCTAAATCCTCACTAACACCTAATATAAAGAGGTCAAATATCGCATCGTAAAATTCTTATAAAATCTTGACATATTCATAAAGAGATATATTAAGGCAACAAATATTTTTTTTATCAAATTAAAGTCATATTCTTCCAACATTTTCAGCAATTAAATACATCGCAAAAGGGTCCAAGTTATCTTACATAGGAGAAATACACAATTGACAACACTCGAATCATGAAGAAACTAATATTCAGAAAGAAGAGTTAAGGAGGAACGAAATTATACTCACAAATAATCATCAATAAAATTGTTGTTTGTCATATTTTATTTATGATTATAGCTTATGTTTTATCACTTTAAAATTTATTGCAAATAATTTAGCTCATCTAGTAGGACCAAATTAAAATCTACCTTTGCCTCTTCTCTCACAAATTCCATCTGCAAATTTCGAGCCATGCACAAAACCATAAAGATGGAAGCTCCATAATTTATTTTTATTGGTACTTCAAATTTCGTCTTTGAGATTCAATAAGTCTACACTCCAACGAGCCCTAAAGTAGATGATATTTGTGGATATGACTCTACAAGACAAACTCAACTTTTGTTAGAATTTTCAAAGATTACTCTATCTTAAACCTTATCTACTCATGCGCGCACACACACACATATATATGTATATGTATATAAAAAAAAAGGTAACATGTTTCCTTGAAGAGACATACAACTTGAATGTCTCATAAATTGTTGGGTATATATTCACAGAGATCAAAATCTCAAATATTTCATAAATTCTTATGTATTCACAAAAAAATTAAGACATCAAATATTATCTATCTTAAAGCTAAAAAATATCTCAAATATTTTCTAAACTACACTTGAATATTCACAAAGAGACCAATGTATCAAATATTTTCTTTTTCAAAGCTGAAATGATCATCTTGAGATTCAATAAACTCCTGGTATATTCCAAATATTGCATTTGTCAAAGTTGTCGCCTAACATTGTCTAGTGATGATCCAATACAATACCAGAAGATCCAAATCATGTGACATTCGAAAAATATACTATTAATAATCCTCTAATTACGAATAAATTCCAACAGAATAAACAAGGGATAACAAAATTATGCCCTCACCATGTACTAATAAAATATTTTTTTTAATGATAATTTATTTGTGATTGAGTTTATTTTTTATATGACAAAATTTCTTAAAAACAATTATATTTTATTTTTAAAAAACAATTTTTTTTTTCAAATTTCACAATATTCATCACCAAATTGGTACTAAATAGTGGATTTTTTTTTTTAAAAAAAGCGTGCATATATTAATTCTTAGTAGTAAAAACCATCTTTGGCTATATTCTTTTACAAAAAAAATTAAACATCATTTTTTGTTACATGATATATACAATTCTTCTCCAATTTATGTATCGGATTTTTTCCCCAGATGCATGACCTATGTTAATTGAAAGGTGAATTCAAAATTTAAATTGCCCAACAAATTTAAGGACCCATTTGCCTTGTTATTCAATTTGGTTTTTTCTTTAGTTTTTTTTTTTCTCGAAGCTTTTTCACTTTAGCTTAAAATTACTCACTGTTTATTTGTGAAAACTCAAATACAATTTCAAATTTGGAAAAAATTCAAAATCTTATTTTCAGTTTTTTTTTTCACTTTTCAAATTTACCCTTTTTATTTTAAATAAAAATAATTCATCTAAATTATATTTCATAATTTTTTTTAAAAAAAAAGTACATTTGAACAATCAAATTAAATATTATTTGCAAAACCTATGTAACCAAACATTCCATCTTCAATTTCAACTGGGAAAAGCCAAATAAAGTAAAAATATGTGTAATAATGTATAGTAGCTCGTATGCATTGTGCTCAAGTTCCTCCAACAAAATATGAATTAAAGTATCAAACCATCTGAAGCATGTGTATAAATTGGTCCAAAAGTCTAAGCTTTTGCAATAAAAAGAAATAAGGAAAGAAAGAAAAAGGAAAAAAAAAATATGAAACCTCTTTACAGCTCGAATATGAACTATTTTTATTTGTTTGAGTGCCGATTTCAACTACTCCAGTTTTTACGTACACTTATAAATGTGATGATTATTTTCATCTAAAGTGAAGGTGCAACTTGCAGATATTCTCTTCATAAAGTTGTCAACGAGAATGTGTTGTATAATAAATTAATACAAAATATTTTTCACTCAAGTTCATATATATTACTGCTTTGGACGTCAAATTTGATGGGAGATGAAAAATAATTTCTGTCTTTAAAAGTAAATTTCATTAAATTAGATATCTACATTTGTATTTAATTAATTATATCTTTTTATGTGCTTTGAAGTGTAAGTTTAATTTTTTTTTATTAGTTGAATATGTGAAATGGAAAAATTATCTAACGAAGCAAACATTACTTATTTCTACAATATTATAAGAGGGAATTAAGCAACTCAAGTAGACAGCAGGTCAACATGCCTACTTGAGTTGTCTGCTTCCTCTTATACATTATGCAGGATTCATAAAAATATTTTGGAGATTTTTTAATTGAATCTTTTTAAAGCAGTTGCTTAGTAATTTTACAATATTACCCCTAACAACTAATTTTCACAATTGAAGGACCCATAAAAATATTTTGGAGATTTTTTAATTGAATCTTTTTAAAGCAGTTGCTTAGTAATTTTACAATATTACCCCTAACAACTAATTTTCACAATTGAAGGACCCATAAAAATATTTTGGAGATTTTTTAATTAATTTATTTAAAGCGGTTGCTTATTAATTTTACATTATTGCCCCTCATAAATAATTTCCCAGCTACTTCAATTGTTCAGTTATTTCAAATTAATGGAATCGACAAAAATATTTCGGGAGTTTCTTAATTTAATATTTCAAAGCAGCTGCTTAGTAATTTTACAATATTACCCCTTACAACTAATTTTCACAGTTGAAGGGCCCATAAAAATATTTCAGCGATTTTTTAATTTAATCTATGTAAAGCAGTTGCTTAGTGATTTTACGATATTGCCAAAGAAATTAGGATAAAAATTATAATTTATTTTAGAGTGAAAATATTAATAATATTTGTTGGATATTTATTTTACATCTAATAAAATGATTAAACAATATTTAATTATGTCATCAAAAATAACTTTATGAATAACTATTGGACTAATCATGATGATTAAAGCTGCTCAAGCAGGCAGGAAGTCGACATGCCTGCTTGAGCAGTCTGAGTGTATATTCGTAACTTTTTATGATTCTTCTGTTGTAACTTAAATTAAAATTCAAAAATAACAGATATTGGACCCACGCTAGCGCAGGTGTGGATGTCTAAAATATCTATAAAACATAGTTATAGTTTTAAAATATTAATAATAAATATAGCTATAATTTAGATTTTATAGTAAATTCCTAATATTAAAAAAATCACGGTTCTTATCCAACCCTCTTTATCACCCCCCCACCAACCGCTGACCCCTCCCCTTTCTCTCTTATTAAAGTGTAGTTTTGGATAGGACCAGATTCCATGTTAGAACCAGTTACATATAACAGAAAGTAAGAGCTAAAAATACATTGTCAGTAACCACTATTGTTGATGCTCGGATTTTGCAGTATGATAAGCTTCTTGATCAATAGAATTGCTCCAAGTAAAGATGATTATTCTATATTATATCCTATCAATAAAGGAAAAGCTAACCCTTTGTACATCATTTCTTTCAAAGTGAAAAAGAGGCATTTGAATATACTCTCAAGAAATAGGATTGAATAACAACGATGGTTTTTGAGCTTTTTATTTTACCTTGCTGATTTAAGTTTATTTCTTTGCTTATTTCATGTAAATCAAGTCGTGATCTATAAAAAAATATGGTGTTCATCTTGAATCATTTCATTTTCTCATATTGCAATCCATAGCTAGAGTAAACTACTATGACTTTTGAAATCTAGACTGGTCAGAGGGGATTCGTTTAGTGGATAACATAGGTATTGCTCAGTGATTGACTATTCTAGGTTATCATTGTAAGAGGGAAGGAATTAAGAGGTTAATTAATCCTTAGAATTCCATGAGTTTGTAAGCGTTGTTGCTCCTTCATAATAGTGGAATCTTAATAAAATCATGTGAGACAGATCATGATTTTTCATTCCTTGAGCAAGGGGGTTTTCATGTAAAATAATACTCATGTCCTTCTTTACTTATTCTTACTATTCTTACATCATTATTGTATCAAGGGACCTGGTCCCGAACTATAGTGGACACATGTAGGCCATCAATTGGTATCAAACTAAAGACTCTCTAAAAGTTTAAAACCTACAGCGAATTCCATAACAATGATTGCTCTTATAAATCTAGAAGAAGGTCAATCAATAATTCATCCTCCCTGTTTTAATGATCAGTTCTATGGATGGTAAAAGTCACATATATATGTTATATCATGGCAAAAAATAGTGAATTGTAGGACATTGTTCTAGATTGACCACATGTTCTAATGAATGAAGTAAAAGATCAGACTTGTGCCAAAGATTAAAAGAGGAATACAATCAAGCTGACAGAAAGAAGGTTAAGAAGAACTATAAAGCAAATAAGCTACTCATTTATGGGATAGAACTAGAAGAATACAATCGATTTTTTTCTTGTGAAGTAGCAACAAAAATCTAGGATTATTTGAGAACTGCTCATGAAGATACTACTCAAGTGAAGGAGTCAAAAGTAGATATGCTCATCACCTAATTTCAAAATTTTACGATGAAGGAAGGAGAGTCCATTTCGAGATGCATACCAAGTTCACCTCTATCACAAATGAACTAAGATGTCTGGAGGAACCTATTCACCCAAGCAAAAGATGCAGAAGATTTTGAGAGTACTTCCCAAATCTTGAGAAAGCAAGGTGGGTGCTATCATTGAAGCAGAGGACATGAAAACCCTCACTATGGATGAGTTGATTAGTAATATTTAAACTCATAAGCTCAAGAACCAACAAGACTTTTCTAAGAAGAACATGAAGAAAGATAAGTCCCTAGCACTGAAGGATGCTCTAAGTGATGAAAGTGAAAAAGATAAGGATAATGCATATTTGGCTCAAAAATTCAAAATGATTGTAAGAAAGCATGAAAACTTCGTGAAGAAAGAAACTCAAGTAGATCAACAAATACAATTAATTTATATCACAAAGGTGAAAAACTAGGGCACTTTATTAAAGATTGTTCTATGCACAAATTGAAATACAAAGACTATGTCAACTTCGAAGGTTAGAAAGATAAGAAAAGGGGTCAGGTCCTAATAAGGCAAAAAGAAGAGCTGCAACAAATTAGATAGTGAAAAAGGCTTGAGCTATTTGAGGCAGTTTTTAAGTGAATTAGAAGAATTTGAAAATTCTGGAGATGCATCTATGCTGGCTTTCAAAGATAATAAAGATGTTTTCAGTTTCATGCTTGCTTTTATGGCCAAATTTGACGATGATGATAATAATGAGATAACATTTTCTGACCTCAAATAAAATCTCAATGCTTATTTCATTAAAAGATTGAGAAAATTGACTGCTACGTTGATTGATTTGCTCAGTATTGATGACTGAGAAAAATTTCTTCAACAATAGGCTAGATATTTTTCAAGATGAGAAAATATTTTTTGTGACTCAAATGTCAGAAATGAAAAAACAAATGGTTATTTTAGAGTCTAAAAATCTAGAACTAAAAAAAAATTAAACATGTCCACTAAAATTCTGAAAGGAAAAGGTGAAGTTAGTAATTTGTAGCTTGAACTTGAAAATAAGCTAAAATATGCTGAATTGAAGTTAAATATGACTCTAGAAAGAATTGGTCAATTAGAGAGGGACCTAGTACGTATAAAGGAAGAATTGAACAAATCTCTCAAATGGACTACTTTTTTAAAAATTTTGAAAACCTAACTCTTCAAGGTTGTTGCGACGGACCTAGGTTGTGTGAAGATAGCTCCTTCATATAATTCTCACAGTAAATATGCCAATGTCTCTAACAATTTACTTCATACGCAAGGTGCTAGAAATGGGCATTTCAAAAGAGATTGTATAGCCTGAAAAAGAGCTGAAGAAAGCTTTTCCAAATATGCTGAACAAAAAAAGACATCGAAGTTGAATTGGTCCAGGTAAAAATTGAAGAAAGATTCTAATCTGAAGAAAATTATTTTACCTTACTAGACAAGAGATGCACTCGTCACTTATTTATCTGCTTATTGGAAACTTAGACTCAAATGAGTTCCTAAGCTTAACAAGTAATTTATGTGCAAATAAGTAAAAAAACGCAACAACCAATGCTAGTATATTGATAGTGACTGCTCAAAATACATGACTGAAAATGTTAAAAGCTTTCTCTCACTCAAGGAACTTCAAGATAGAAGTGTCTTATTTGGTAATGGAAAAAGGAGTACCCTTTGGGATTGGAAGAATTAAAAAGTCACTGAAATATTCAATTAAAAATATGTACTATGTGAAGGGGCTGAAATACAATTTATTGAATGTTGTGTTTGTTAACGCTAATAGAACAACTGAGTGTAAAGTGGGACCTGGTTGAAAAGGAGAAGTGAAAAAGAAAGTTACCGGTGAAAGGGAAAAATAACTGTGAAAGGGGGAAGAACTGATTGTGAAATATTGTGAGGCCAATAAATTTTTTGTAGCTGTGTTTGTTATTATTAAAAAGAGAAAAATTGTTAAAGTGTAGTTTTTATGATTTGAAAAACTCTGAAATGGAAGCTGATCCTATGTTGAATCTGGTTACGTGTAATTGAAAGTGACATCTGAAAATTGTATACTGCCAGTTACCATTTGGTGCTTGAATTTTGCAACGTGATAGGCCTCTTGACTAATAGCATTGCTCCAAGTAAAGGTGATTGTTCTACATTATATCCTATATCAATATTGAATAGACATGAAAACTTCATGAAGAAAGAAAACTCAAGCAGCTCAGCAATGCAACTGACTTATGTCACAAATGTAAAAAGTTAGGACACTTTATTAAATATTTTTTCATGAATAAATTAAAATACAAAGACTATGTTATGTTTGGAGGTAAGAAAGATAAGAAAAAGGATAGGGTCCTAATAAGGCAAAATAAGAGCTATTGCAGATTAGATAGTGAAAAAGACTTTCGCTATTTGAGATAATTTTTTAAGTAAATCAGAAGAATATGAAAGTCCTGGAGATGTATCTATATTAGCTATTAAAGATAATTAAGATGTTTTTAATCTCATGTTTGCATTCACAGCGAAATTGAACGATGATGACGATGATAAGGTAATATTTTTTAACCTCAAAATCTCAATTCTTATTTCACTAAAAGATTGAGAAAAATGTTTTGTTGATTGACTCACTCAGTGAATTGACAATTGAGAAGGATTTCTTGAAAAATACTCTAGATATTTTTTAAGATGAGAAAACTCTTTTAGTGTCTCAAATATCAAAAATGGAAGAAAAAATGACTATTTTAGAGTTTGAAAATCTAGAACTCAAGGAAAAGTTAAAGGTGTGTAATAAAATTTTGAAAGGAAAAGGTAAAGTTAGTAATCTGCAACGTAAACTTGAAAACTAGCTAAAATCTACTGAATTAAAATTAAATATGGCTATAGAAAGAAATGATCAATTAGAAAGGGACCTAGTTCATGTCAAGAAAGAATTGAACAAATCTCTCAAGTGGACTACTTTTTTAAAAATTTAGAAAACCTAACTTTTCAGTGACATATAATGGGAAGGGTCTAGGTTCTGTGAAGATAGATCTCCATATAATTCTCATAGTAAATATGTAGTGTCCCTAATAATTTACTTTGTACTTACGGTGCTAAAAATAGGCATCTTGAAAGAGATTGTCTAGCATGGAAAAGAGTTGAAGAATTTTTTTTGAAAAATATGCAAAACAAAAAAAAATCAAAAATTGAACTTGGTCCCAGGTCAAAATCAAAAAAAGATTCTAATTTGAAGAAAATTACTTTACCCTACTGGACAAGAAATACACTTGTCACTCATTTATCTGCTTATGGGGAACTCATACTCAATTAGGTTCCTATGCTTAATAAGTGATTTATGTGCAGATAACTGAAAAAAGCAGCAGACAATATGGGTACATGGATAGTGACCGCTCAAAATACATGATTAAAAATATTGAAAGCTTTCTCTCTCTCTCTATAGGCACTTCAAGGTGGAGCTGTCTCGTTTGATAATGACAAAACGGGGTACTCTTCGGATTGGAAGAACTAAAAAATCACTGAAATATTCAATTTAAAAATGTGTATTATGTGAAGGGGCTAACATACAAATTATTGAATGTTGTGTTTATTGATGCTAATAAAACAAGCGAATATGAAGTGAAATCTGGTTGAAAGAGGGAAGTGAAATAAATTAAAGTACTGGTGAAAAGAAAAAATAACAGTGAAAGGGGAAAGTATTAATTGTGAGATATTGTTAGACCATTAAATGTTTTGCTGTTATATATGTCATCATCAAAAAGGGAGAAATTATTAAAGTATAGTTCGCATAATTTGAAAAACTTTGAGATGGGAGCTCATACCATTTTCGTTGGTGCTTGGGTTTTGCAGTGTGGCAGGCCTCTTGGTTAATAGAATTGTTCTAAGCAAAGATCGTTATTCTATATTATGTCCTATCAATATTGGAAAAGCTAACCCTTTGTACAACATCACTTTCACATTAAAAAAAAAGGGATCTGAATATACTCTCTAGAAATAGAACTGAAGAACAATGATGGTGCTCGAGCTTTTCATTTTATCTTGTTGTTTTTAGTTTATTTGTTTGCTCATTTCATGTAAACCAAGTCTTGATCTATATAAAAGAGCTTGGTTATTATTAGAGCTATCAAAATGGGCTTGGCCTGTGAGGCCGACCCAACCCAACCCTAAATCAAATGAGGCTAGGCTAAATATTTTCAGCCTATTTATGAAAGAGACTTTTTAGCCCATCCTAATTTGGCCCGCCGGCCTCATAGGCTCAACCCGCGAGCCTCAGAGGCCGGCCCGTGGCCCGCCAATTTTAAAAATATTTATTATATATTTAGTTATTTTTTAAGTAGTATTCTATATTTCTCCTTTTGTTATTTATTTATCTTGTTCGTGACAAAAAATGATCAATGTTTCATAGTCTTTCTAAGAGGTTAATATTGTCCATATTATAGTTGAAGGACCGGTCCGTCCCCACCCGTGACCCGCGTAGGGCTGGATTGGGCTGCTATTTTCTAGGCCCTTCAGTTAAAAGGCCCAGCCCGTCCTAGCCCATTTGACTCTCTAGCCCGTTAGGGTTGGATTGGGTTGGGCTGACGCATTTTGACAACCCTAGTTATCATATTGAATCATTTCATTTTCTCATCTTGCAATGCACAACTAGAGTTAGCTAGGATGAATTTTGATGTCTAGACTGATCAAAGAGGATTCATTTAGTGGGCAATAAAGGTGTTGCTTAGTGCGTGATTGAAGATTGTAGGTTATCATTGTAAGGGGGAAAAGATTAAATGGTTAATACTTAGGGTTGCATGAGTTTTATTGTCATTATTGGTCCTTCATAATAGTAAAATCTTGCTAAAATCCTATAAGACAGGATGTTGTTTTTTTTCTCTCGAGCAAGGGAATTTCTACATAGAAAAACTCATATCCTTCTTTACTTATTCTTTCTATTCTTACATTTACTGTATTGAAGGTCGTAGTCTTTGACTGTAGTGGATGAGTGACCATTTGAATTGGACAAAAAAAGTCCATTACATTAATTTCTCTTCATCCTAGGCAAATGGATAGGAGTGTGTAAAAATTGAACCGATCGATAGATCGAACCGATAAAAATGTTATTGGTTTATTGTTATTGGGTTATTGGGTTTTTAATGGTTTTTGAAAAAAAAAATTATTGGGTTATCGGTTCGATATCGATTTTTACTATTGAGTTATTGGGTAAACATTACCCAACAAGATTATATAAATTTACTATTTTACCCCTTCGTAAGTATTAAATATTAGTAATTTAATAGTAATAAGACACAATAACAGTACTTTACCTATTTTAATCTTTAGACTAGTTACCCACTTTAGTATTTTAGTTTGTAATTAACTAATTATGACTTTTGCAAGATAGTAAATGTAGTCTTCATACTCCATTTGCTTTTATTAATGTAAATTCTCATGAAAATTCATTCTTATCAGGTAAATCAAAAATCGAACCATTAAGGACTTAAAATCGATAAATCAAAAATCGATAAAAATTATTTTATTAATTTGCATATTTAAAAACTAAAAATTAATAAATCAAACCAATAATATATAAAATCGAACCAAACTGATCGATACACACCCCTGCGAATGGAAGCCTTAACATCTTCATTTTGAAAAAAGAGAGGCATCTTGGCCAAACAGAGCTATCACAAGAATGGACGAAAGCAAAATTTTATCTTTTGTGATTGTGTTTTGGATTTATTGCTCGTTATTGCTTTGAATTTACCCTATTTTTTGGTGACTTTCTTTAGTTTTGTCAGTCGCGTTACTGTTGGAGTCTGTTGACTTTTTGCTTCCATTTGTTATTTCTTCGTTTTAAATTATTTAAATCTTAGAGATTTTTTTAATGTTCAAAATAGTTGAATTGTTTAAATTTCAAAAAGAATATTTGTAATTTTTTTCATATTTGCAACTTTTTTCATATTTGCTCTTTCATTTATTGAAATTTTATATTTTCCAGGAGATAAATTACACTACATATTTATGATTTCACAAAGGGCAATAGTGAAAAGTATTATGCAAATTTTATCTTTAAATACTTTTCTTAATATGTGTGCATTACCTCGTAAATTCAATTAATATGAGACAAAGGGAGTATTTTCAAAAGGAGTAGCCATATCATAGATGTGTGTATCTATTTTTTTTCTTTGATTGTATCTAAAAGTTTAGTGATTTTCGAAGTTATGTTTAGAACTTTGAGGAATATCTAAAAAAACTTTGGGATTGTATCAGTGTATAGATCCAACGAATTTTTTTAATAAAACGTTCATATATTGCTGGAGTGAATAACATAGATGATTGTATTGGAAAAACAAAATTCACAATTTGACTTAAATATTTTATTAGGATGTTCATTTTTTTAAAACGAAAAATCTCAATTTATTTGCTTTCAAAACTGAAAATCCGAA